>JBBPBX010026106.1:0-23806 GCA_038048925.1 Garcialebias charrua
AACTCGTTCAAGTCTTTGAGCCAGGGCCTTTGCAAGAATCTTTGTGTCAACATTCATTAAAGATATTGGCCGGTAGGAGGTACAGAGATCAGGATCCTTGTCTTTCTTTAAGAGAACGCTGATAGAAGCTTGCCTTAGTGAAGGGGGAAGTGAACCGAGTAACAGAGACTCAACATAGACAGAATAAAGCAATGGAATAAGTTTAGCTTGAAATACTTTAAAAAACTCAGATGGGAATCCATCAGGTCCCGGAGCTTTATTATTTTGCATATTTTGTAAAGAGGTATTTAACTCCTGGATAGTCAGACCAGATTCTAGATGATCAATCAATTCTGGGTGTAAAGAAGGAAACTGAAGCTCATCCAGGAACTTATGCATATCAGTCAGATCTGTTGGAAGTTCAGATTTATACAGGGACTCATAAAATGATGAAAAAACCAAATTAATAGTTTGCATGTCCTCCTGCTGGACCCCCGAGCCGTCTGTAATACGACATATTGAACGTGAAGCTGCTTGGCGGCGCAATTGATGAGCTAATAATCTGCTTGGCTTGTCTCCATGTTCATAATACCTAGCACGAGAATGAAGCATAAGGCGCTCCGCCTCATTAGTTGTAATAAGATCCAGCTCAGTTTGTAGGACCAAACGACGCTTTGAAAGATTATCAGATGGAGTAGCTGCAAGCTGTTGATCAACCAATTCCAACTCAGATAAAAGCTTCTGAATCTTTGACATCTTCAATTTCCTCACATGCGCAGAATATGAAATTATCTGACCACGTAAATATGCCTTCAAAGAATCCCACAGGAGCGCCCTAGAAATTGGTTCAGAATCAGAATCATTAAGTGCAATAAAATCCTCTATTGCGTCCGTAATAAATTTGTGAAATTTATCATCTAATAATAATGAGGTGTTAAATCGCCATTGAGAGGGATATCGAGGCCCAGGTGCAATCTGAAGATCAAAAGAGACAGGAGCATGATCCGAAATAATGATTGGGTGATATGTAGCATTTGATACTTTAGGCATAAGTTTAGCATCTATAAAAAAATAATCTATACGTGAAAAAGTCTGATGAACAGGTGAATAAAAAGAATATTGCTTATTGTTCGGATTATGAGATCTCCAGGGGTCAACACAACCATTATTTAACATGAAACTATTTAGGGTTCTAGCCATTGATGATTGGGTTAGAACAGGTTTAGAACGGTCTAACAGAGGATCTATAGTACAGTTCATATCCCCACCAAAAATCAAAACAGAGTCATTCAAAGATGGCAAAATTTCAAACAGCTTATTCATAAAACCAGGATTGTCAAAATTGGGAGCATATACATTAACTAGCAAGGTGGATACATGGAATAAAGTACCTAATACTATCAGATATCTGCCATCTTTGTCTGAAATGACTTTAGACATTTTGAATGGTACAGATTTACCTATTAAAATAGCAACCCCTCTAGACTTTGAATTAAAACTGGAGTGGAGTACCTCTGCAACCCATGAACATTTAAGTCTAGACTGGTCTTTAATTCTCATATGGGTCTCCTGTAGAAAAACAATGTCAGGTTTCAAACGTTTTAAATGAGATAACACCTTACTTCGCTTGACAGCGCACCCTAAACCTCTAATATTCCAGCTAATAAATCTTACATTTGAGTTATTTGCATTAGCCATGTAAAATATGCGTTAATATTGATGAAACATTCAGCCTCCGCCCCCACGTACCAGGTAAAGAATAAAAAAAAAATAAAAAAATAAAAAAAAAACACACACACACACAACACACCACATCCCTCCCCCAGATAGCACTTACCATTATCCCATCCCCAAACGACGGAATACCAGTGCAAACTCCAATAGGAGTCATAAGCCTAAAGACTAAACTTAAGGTTTTGAACCCAACCATCAACCTCAATTCACCCCAACTCAGTTGGAGCTCCTGCAAACAAATATAAACGATCGTGTATTTAATAACAGAATAAGTATATTACATGTCACCAAATCCTCTTGTGTCTCCAGTTGGTCTAAAGTTTAGACCAACCTAAAAAGCCTAAACAAAAATTTTCCTAAACTGAACAATATGAACAGCGTCACTCACTTCATATTAAACTAAACAAGATCAAAAATATTTCAAATAAGCAATACAGCCACCACTGTCAAAAGTCATTTTAAAATAAAGAAAAATCTGATTGAAACTTTTACTTACAGTCGAGCCATAGTTTTAATTTTAAGGTGGTGCTGGCAGTTTTATTTTGTCTTCAGTGTTTTCACGAAGGCAGCCGCCTCCACAGGTGAAGTAAACTCTCTCGTGACACCTCCTTTAGTAATGCAAAGTCGAGCTGGATGCAGCAGCCCAAACCGTATGTCCGGAACCTCTCTGAGCTGATGTCTGACGTCATTGAAAGCTGCACGGGCTTTTGCAATCCGAGCAGTAAAATCAGGGAAGATGGAGATTGTGGCGTCTCCCACTTTTACCCGCTGCTGGACTCTGGCCCGCTGTAGAATGTCGGCGCAGTCTGTATAATAATGTAAACGAGCTATTATAGGGCGGGGCCGCTCACCCGGCTTCGGTTTGGACTGTAGAGATCGGTGCGCCCGGTCCACCACCGGTTCCTTATCCAGGCCGAGCGCATCCTTAAGCAGGGTGGAAATCATATTAGCGCTGATGGGGTTACGCTCCTCCGGAAATCCAATAATTCTAATATTATTCCGCCGAGATCTTGACTCTAATTCCTCACATTTATTATCAAGAGCGAGGACCTGCACCGAAAGCTTGTCCAAATTACTCTTGAGTGAAATCACATCATCAGTGCATGAAGACAGCGGTCCCTCCATGCCTGCAACAGTCACCTTTAATGTATCCACCTCCGACTTAATAGCCACAATGCTGTCATTCAGCTCCGACTTCACGCTGTGCAGCTCCGACTTAATCTGGGACAGATTATTATTCAGCGCCGTCTCCAACTCCGTCTTAAAAATGCTCACCATCTCTTCACGGAGTGCACCGAGAAGTTCAGCTTTAAACTCCGACACGTTCCAAGAAGTTTCTTCTGGCTGTCGCCTGGCAGCCGCGCCCCTCGGTGAAGTCTCCACAAGCTGCGGCGGTGATGACAGCGTGGGAGCAGACCTCCCCGCTGCGGCCGTCAAATTGATCGTGTTTTTAGATTTTGGAGGCATCTTGATTTATAAAAGAGCTCTTATAAAGTTTAGAGGACAGGCAACATGAAATGCCCAAATGCACCTTTTCTTGAAAAGTGTGTAACTTTTATTACTTTTGGTAGTTTAGTATGTAGCATTTTTTATTTCCATTGCCTTTTTATTTCCACTTGCTCAAATAAGCTTCCAGTGTGTAACTTTTATTACTTCTGGTATTTTAATATGTAACATTTTTTTAATTTCCATTGCCTTTTTATTTCCACTTGTTCAAAAAAGCTTTCAGCGTGTAACTTTTATTACTTGTGTTATTTTAGTATGTAGCATTTTTTATTTCCATTGCTTCTTTTATTGCTGTTGTTTCTTATTCTATTTTCATTGATTTATTGTTCCAGTTTATTCATCTTTTTATCCTGTTAAGCACCTTGGTCAATGCAAGGCATTGTAGGAAGGTGCTATACAAATAAAGTTTATTATTATATTATTATTATTATTATTACTGTATTATTGAAAGAACAATTTGCAGGATTGCAGGAGCTCCCTCCGACACGTCTTACTCCATCAGGTGCAAAACCCGAGAACAGTGTTTCTAAAAGAACAGCTGGAAATTCCACTGAGTCTTTAAAGAACTGAGGAGGAGTGAAACCTCATTAACACACTTCTGCAGCGCCGCTCTCGCCCACAGAAACAAACATACACACATGCATGAGAACTCTGAGGAATGTGACAGAACACCGACAGGCTGTCAGGCTTCCTGTTATTTAGATAAGTACAACGAGAAACAAACTGGCAGCAAAGCGCTGCTCAGGCCTTGCAGCGACCACGTGAGCTTCAGTTAGCCCAACCAGTCGCCATTGCAAACGCTCTCGTGCCTATCCTGCACTCGTTCACCATGGTGCGCATTTACCAAATCTTCTAAATCAACTGTGACCGCGGGAGATCCAGCATTGCCTCCCAGTCGCAATCGTGAACGCTCTCATTCCATTCCCGCACACGTCGACCAGGGTGCGAATATGCCGAATCTTCGAAATCACCTTCCGCCCATATCAGTTTGACTCCAGCTGCAAGCCTTACCATTTTGGCCAAAATCCGACTTTCCAGACAGGAGTTTTTGTCACTTCCTGTTTTGTGGCGAATGTTTGACGAGCACTTCCTTTATGCTTTTCAACATGTCATGTGTGCTAATGAACAGTTAGCGAATACGGTTTCAGTTTTATATCTTCACAGGGCGAAGCTGGAAGAGTCACCCAATAATCATCAGTTTCTTGTCTGAGTGGGCGAGGCTTAAATGATGCCATGAATCAACAACACTATATTGTCTAGAAGTGCTCGTTGATGAAACACAAAAAATCTGGTGCAGATCAGAAGATGTATCACTGAGAATAACTGTTAGAATGATCTATGGAGTGTCCTTGAGTCAAATGTTAAAGAACAATACCACTGTGTATACAAGTGCTCATTGATGACACACAAAATATATGGTGCAGATCAGGTGATGTATCATTGAGATATACCGTACTTTTTGGGGTAAAAGTCGCTTCTGTGTATAAGCCGCTTTGTCCAATTATTGGGAATAATTTGAAAAAATCCATAAATATGCCGCTTCGCCCTATAAGTCGCATCTATTATGCGTCACCGCTACACGTCAGCGCCTCATTTGCCCTGCTGAAAATGGCGGCCACAGAAGCGAGCCAGCACGGAAGGACTTTACAAGATTAACACGGTAAAAACAATTATTTCTTTGCTGAGAAAAAATATATTTCTTAGCTGACATTATAGCACAAGGGTTCCTGAGTTTAACCGTTCACTC
Organism: Garcialebias charrua; assembly: GCA_038048925.1. Lineage (NCBI taxonomy): Eukaryota > Metazoa > Chordata > Actinopteri > Cyprinodontiformes > Rivulidae > Garcialebias > Garcialebias charrua. Next base: position 4,967 of record JBBPBX010026106.1, read on the forward strand.
TGTAAGCCTAAAAAACATCAGTCGAGTGGTTTATGACTATTTATAACAATATAAACCGAAATAAAACCGAAGCTAACGAGACGATTCCGTCTCTAAAAACACAAATAAAAAATCGAATTTGATCTCAAATGTCTTATACAGGGCAACAGTTTGTACATTAAACCCCATATAATTACACTCTGTAAGCAGAAAAAAATATCCGCCAAGTGGTTTATGAGCTATATATCTAAATAGTAGGTACAGTATCTGTTAACGGTAGCTAACCGCTAATAAAATATCGTTTTTTTTTTTAAATCTCAAACATCTCATAAAGCTAGTCAGTTGTAAATGACCACCAAAGAATTACGCTCTGTAAGTTTCAAGAAAATCTGCGGTGTGGTTTATGAGTTATCTTGCTAAAAAACACAGCTAACAACACAGCTAATAGTAGCTACCTCCAGAGCAGGAGACCGGGCAGCGACAGAGTCAGTCCGAGCAGAGGAGGCCTTTTTCGGACACATGAGCTAGAAACAGTCGATGTACGCTCTGGAAGTGTTCCCTAGCGGACAAAAGTGGTACTGCATCATTTTTTTGCCAAAATGAAAAACGGCGATATCAGAGCCAAAAATGGGTCTAAAAATATGGGAAAAAATCCATAAATATGACGCTTCGGCGTATAAGCCGCAGGACATGCAAATTAGTAAAAAAACAGTGACTTATTCGCCGAAAAGTACGGTAACTGTTAGAATAATCTAGGGGGGCGCACTGGAGTCAAAAGTTAACAACAATACCAATGTGTCTAGAAGTACTCACTGATCACACACAGAAAATCTGGTGCAGACTGGATGATGTATCACTGAGATATAACTGTTGGAATAATGTAGGGGGCGCTGTGGAGGCTATTGGCCACTTATCATGGATTCCTGTTCTAGGGGTGGATAATGATCGTTCATATTGCTTTTGGTGCACCTCGGCTCAAATTTGTGCAATTTAGAGCCAAACGTATTGCAACGGCGTCACTTCTGAATTTGTCACGTCGCCACGCCCCCATCCTTCAGCGAAAACTGTTTGTAATTTAAAATAAGTCAGAACAACTTGTTATATGTCTTCTAACACAAGCTCATCCTGATTAGGTCTAGTGTGTCAGAGAGGGAGCATTCAGAGTAAAAAAAGTGACTTCCTGTTCTGAGGGGGGCGGGGAGGATCGTCCGGCATCCAATAGGGATGACTTGTGCCAAGTTTGGTGCATTTCGGTCTTTCAATGTGAAAGTTACAGTGTTTGGAAATTTACAGCGTGAAGCGCAACTTTGAGACCTGGCCACGCCCCTTTAACATATACAAAAACGCAAGCTTTTGATAACTTTTACTCCCCAATGTGTTAAGGGCATATTAACCGTTTGAAGGCAATCCTTCAAAATCCTTAGGAGGAGTTAGTTAAAATTTGCAATTAGAAACGCCCCAAAATTACCTTTTGAACCCAAATGGCCTACTTCCTGTTCATTTTAGACAAGGTCTCCAAGAGACTTTTTCATAGGTCCTAAGAAGATACAGATGTTCACCAAGTTTCAGAATTATCGTTCAAAAAATGGCTTGGGGCTGAGGTTTTAAAATATTCTAGGGGGCGCTGTGTAGGCTACTGGCCAATTATCATGGATTCCTGTTCAAGGGGTGGATAATGATTGATCATACTGATTTTGGTGCACCTCGGTTCAAATCTGTGGAATTTAGAGCCAAATGTATGGCGACGGCGTTATGTCTTACTTCGCTACGTCACAACGCTCACATGCTCCACCCAAAACTGTCAAGTGTTGGAAAGCAAGTTACACCAACATGTCTTCAGTCACTGGACACACTATCATGCTGATTAGGTAATGGGTCAGATAGGAACCGTTCAACGTAAAACTTTACACTTCCTGTTGTCAGTGGCTTAAGTGATGTCATGATGTCATGTAAAGTATCTGTATAGTGTTAATACTAGAGAGACACGAACAGCTGGAAACAAATTCCTTGTGTGTGTCAATATACTTGGCCAATAAACCTGGTTCTGATTCTGATGATTTGACAATTCAGTCTTGCAAGGGACTAGATGTGGATCAATCACTGAAGGTTTGATGTCTCAGACAGTTTTCGTGTAGGTGCAATTAGCATTTCGTTTTTCATGGCGAGATGTCAAACTGAGGTCTGGCCCCGCCCCTTCAGCATGCTCTGAAATGAACCGTTTAGATAACTTTTTGTCCCCCATGACGTTTGAACAAAATGGCCAAGTTTGAAACTGATAGAGTGAAAACCCTAGGAGGAGTTTGTTCAAATGCGGAGGCTGTAAACTGCCAAAAGGTGTGAAATTTGGGACGGCATTCCAAAATGGCCACCTTTCTGTTTATCGTACAACGTTGGTGCCAGAGGGTTTTCTGTGCATCTTGGGGAATTGGACAAGTGTACTAAATTTCATGCTTCTACAACAAACTAAGGTTAATGCAGAAGGTACTGTAGTTCGAAAATTTACAGGTGGCGCTCTTGAGCAGTTTCTTTTGCGATTTTTGCGATACCCTTAAAATACGTAAATTTTGGTTTTTGGTCTCAAGCTGGAGTAGACGTGTTTGAGGAAGCTCCGACTCAACTTCACTATTTTTCACCCTAAACACTTAATAGTCTCAGGTAGATTGACTCGCAGAGTAAAAGACTGCTCTTTAAGAAAGATGACGACACGAAGGAATACTAAAAAAGATAAAGGCTCCGGGGATGACATCTTAGACGACCAAACGAAGCTAGCAAGTGCTGGAGAAGCTAGCATTAGCCCTTCGAACCCTTCGACAACAAACGAAGACGTCCTGGCGGCTATTAACAAGCTGAGTGGCGCGGTCGACGTGAGATTTATTGAGCTCAACAGCTCAATATCTAACCTCAGGGCAGCAATATCTGATATTTCTGTCCGCGTGGCATCCACTGAAGCCATAGCCGAATCACAAGGCGGACGGATTTCAGAGTTGGAGAAGAAGTATGTTAGCCTAGCCGCTCAATGCTCTCAGCAGCAGGCTAGGCTGGAAGATCTGGAGGCGCGCTCACGTCGACAGAATATTCGAGTGGTGGGTATACCGGAGAAAGCGGAGAACGGCAAACCGCTGGATTTCGTCATCAAACTCCTATCACAGCTGCTGGGAGAAGACAACTTTACCCGGCCAATTGAAGTGGATCGGGCGCATCGGAGTCTGACGCAGGCGAAGGATGGAAAGACGAGGGCCTTCATCGTGAAGCTGCACTATTTCCAGGAGAAAGAGCGAGTACTACGGCTGGCGAGGGAAAAGGGCCCTCTCCAATATGACGGGCGCCCGGTGTTCATCTTCCCTGACCTCACCTCGACGGTGATGAAGAAGCGTCAGATGTTTCAGGTCATCAGGGAGAAATGCAAATCCAAAGGGATTCGGTATGGCTTTCGGTATCCTGCTAAGTTTGTGGTCACCGTGAACAGTAACACCGCTGTGTTCGACACTCCAGAAGATGCGGACAATTTTCTGAGACGTGAGGTAACGGCTTGGGACTGAACTGAACAGGTTGGACAATATTTTTTTCATTATATCTGAACATGAGTAATGTGAAGAGTAATTAATAGCTTAAATAGCCTATATGCCACGGGCTTCCGTTCCAGCTCCTCCGCAGGCATTACACATACGGCGCACTTCCGGTTAGCAGGAAAGACACGAACATAAATGACTAAATACAATTAATAAAACATCGGCATACACACCAATAACAACTCTATACACATATAAAACCATATAAAATTATGGCGACGTTCTCCCTACGGTTAGCCGCGATAAATGTTCGCCGAAACCCCCCCGCGGAACAGCTGTTCCCACCGGTGGGCGGACACAACGGTACTCACGTGTAGTGCCGGTAGCGCGCAGCCGCTTCCCGTTTCGGCTCGTTGTCATGGTTTGCTACTAGGAGCTAACGCTAACAACAACGGAGGTGGATGGGAACCGGAAGTGGGGGGTAGGTGTTGCATTTTGCCGGAAGTACGTCACGCCCCCCCGTGGCATATAGGCTATTACTGGGTGAAATCACTATATTCAGCTACTTTAATGCTGCTTATTGTGTTGAGTTGGCGGTCTTGGTTGGGAAGATGGGAAGCTATGTTACTAGTTCAGCCCTTAGTGGACTGATAGGTCTGGCTTTACGTTGGGGGATTGGAGACTTTGCTCCTGGCAGGGTTCAGTTAGGTTGGGGGTGGGGTGGGATTAGACATTTGAGTGGGAGGGGAGTTTTTTGCACATTGGTTTATTTCATATATTTTGGAGATAAGTTCACAGTCATACAACTACAAGTTAATAAATTATACACAATCAAATGTTAGCAGGCCCATATAAACACCACAAGGGCGGGGTTAATTTTATCAGTTGGAATGTTCGAGGGATAAATAGTCCTCTGAAGAGAGGCAAAGTGTATGCGCACCTCCGTGCTTTGAAAGCTGACATTTGTTTTCTTCAGGAAACTCACATTAAGAAAACAGCAGCTAAGGTCCTCAAACCCTCATGGGCTTCTCATATATACCAGTCGAACTTTAGCACAAAAACTAGGGGGGTTGCAATACTGGTAAAGAAAAACATACCATTCACCCATAATCAGATAATTTCGGATTCTAGAGGAAGATATGTGATCGTAAATGGGCTGCTAAACTCAACACCAGTTACATTAATAAATGTATATGGGCCCAATTTTGACGACCCCATTTTTTTTCGGGACCTTTTTAATGCAGTACCGGATTTTATCAGTTCTAATATGATCATTGGAGGGGATTTCAATTTAACCTTAGATCCAGTCTTAGATAGACAACGCCCTCGATCTGTTATATCTAAAAGCGGAGAGACTCTCAAAAACTTGCTGAATTCCCACAATCTGGTAGACATCTGGAGACTGCTAAATCCTAGCGGAAGAGATTATTCTTTCTTTTCTGCAGTTCATAAATCCTATTCTAGGATTGATTACTTCCTGTTGGACGCTAGACTGTTGTCATCAGTATCAGGATGTAAATATCATAATATTCACATATCAGATCATGCACCAATATGTTTGAATCTTAAATTAGATGGCGTGAAGGGTAGAAACAACTGGCGCCTAAACAATACTTTGCTAAAGGATGAGGAATTTTGCTCCTACATCTCAAATGAAATCAAATTGTATTTGAGTTCTAATGATACTGGTGATGTAGATGACTCAACACTTTGGGAAGCTATGAAGGCGGTCCTCAGGGGAAGTATTGTATCATACGAAGCGGCGAAGAACAAGGAGTCTAATTTGAGGTTGAAAGAATTAGATGACCTGTTGACTAGTTTGGATGCCTCATATAAAGTGCAACAGAGTTCAGACATGTTAAAGAGAATAACAGCCTTGCGTTATGAATACAACTCCATTTTATCAAAAGATGTATCTAAATTGTTGACACAAGTTAAACAAAGATGGTTCGAGCTGGGCGACAAGCCACATAAACTACTAGCTCGGCAGCTTAAACAGTTGCAGGCATCGAGAGCAATACACCGAATCAAGCTCGAAGACGGGACTCTTCTCACAGACCCAGATAAAATTAATGACAGCTTTAAAGACTTTTACGCTAAAGTTTATCAATCGCAGGGAAAATTGGACGTTGAAAAAATGGAGAGGTTTTTTGGAGGCCTAAATCTGCCAGGTCTGGCGACGGACTCAGCGGAAGTGCTGGAGACTCCTATAACTCTACGTGAGATTGAGTCTGTCATTTCTGCTTTTCCTAATAATAAAGCACCAGGTCCTGACGGGTTCAGCATGGAGTTTTTCAAAACGTTCAGCTCCGCACTGTCGCCTCTACTTCTGCGTTTGTTAAATCACTCTAGGCAAATAACTAAACTTCCTCCCACGTTATACAATGCCAATATTTCACTCATCCTGAAACCAGGCCGAGACCCGGGATCCATATCATCCTATCGCCCAATTTCCTTGTTACCCGTAGAAACCAAAATTCTTGGGAAAATCCTTGCCAACAGGCTCAGAACACATATAGGTTCAATCATACACCAGGATCAGACTGGCTTTATGCCGGGTAGACGCATGTTTTTTAACCTAGGACGCCTTTTCAATATATTATACTCGGACCAGACAGACAAGGCATTACAGGTATTCCCCGATTTACGAGCGAGATCCGTCACTAGGGGGCGCTCGTAAACCGGAAATCTCGTAATTTGGAACGGCCGCCATTTCCTTCGTAAACCCGGAAGTCCGCTCGTAAATTGGAACGGTTTTCGCCAGCGCACCTAAAAACACTCTATTTTCATCTAAAAACTACTTTTGAGTGCATAAAAATGATCGGAAACGTGTGTTTATATGCTTAACTTGCTAACTGTAGTGAAAAAACACATGAAAACTCAGTATTTTTTTCGTTTTTTCCAAAAATTCGCAGCTCGTAAGTCTGGGACCTCGCAGATCAGAGCGCTCGTAATTCGGGGACTACCTGTAATTATGTCATTAGATGCACAGCGAGCATTTGATCAAGTTGAATGGCCGTATATGATGTATGTCCTCAACAAGTTTGGTTTCGGGCCTCAGTTTGTAAAATGGATTGAAATAATTTACTCACAACCAATGGCTTCTGTTATTACTAACCAAAATATTTCTAGTCCTTTTGCTATTCACAGAGGGACTCGCCAGGGCTGCCCGCTCTCTCCGTTTCTTTTTGCAATTGCTATTGAACCCCTGGCTGCCAGCATTAGGCAAGACCCTGAAATATTACCCATCGAAAAGTTTGGTCATAAACATCACATCTCGCTCTATGCCGATGACATACTCTTGTACATTTCGGAACCGCAGGCTTCAATGTCTCCCCTTTTAAAGAAGATTAAAACATTTGGCAGCTTCTCCGGATTCTCCATTAATTGGGATAAGAGTGTAGTAATGCCACTCTCATCCGAAGAAGATCTGACCTTTTTGAGAGAAACATCTTTTCAGATAACACATAAAAACTTCAAATATTTGGGGGTGACGATAACAAGGAGACCGGAGGATCTCTTACAACTGAATTGGCAGAATAAAATTATGCAACTTAAGCAGAATATAGATTTTTGGAAGACTCTCCCTCTATCTATGGTCGGAAAAATTAATGCAATTAAAATGGTTGTATTGCCACGGTTTCTTCATCTATTCCTTTCTGTTCCATGTTTTATAAGTATGTCATACTTCAAACAGTTAGACTCCATCATTATTCCCTTTATCTGGGAGTACAGGAATGTTAGAATTTCCAAAAAACATCTATGCAAAACAAAAGCGATAGGAGGATTTTCATTGCCAGATTTCAAATTATATTATTGGGCTTCTCACCTATCCATTATAGCATGGTGGAAGAAAGGCCCGCACCAGTCTCACAATCTCTGCCCTGCTTGGCTATCCTATTAAATAGGCTGGAAGAGTTTGTCCTGACCTCTGATAATCAGTTTGGTTTTAAACCTAAACATGGCACAGACATGTGTATTTTTGCACTAAAGGAGATTTTGGATTTGTATAATTTTCACAACACTACGGTATTTATGTGTTTTATTGATGCCTCTAAAGCATTTGATCGTGTGAATCATGAAAAACTATTTTACAAATTAGAACGCAGAGGTGTACCCAAATATCTGATCAGAATTCTTGTCTACTGGTATGGTCATCAATCAATGTATGTCAAATGGGGTAACACAATGTCTGATTCATTTAATGTTGGTAACGGAGTAAGGCAGGGAAGTATACTGTCCCCTTACCTTTTTAACATCTACATGGATGAACTATCAAAGCGCTTGAATTGTTGTAAAACAGGCTGTATAGTTGGTGATCGCATAATTAATCACTTAATGTATGCAGATGATTTGGTAGTCTTGTGCCCTTATAGTGCTGGCTTTCAACAATTACTAAGGATCTGTTCCCAATATGGTTATGACTTTGACATCAAGTATAACGCTAAGAAAAGCAAAGTTATGATTGCTAGAAGTAGGGCAGATAAACATCTGATAACCCCTGACTTCTCTCTATCTGGTGCTGTCCTCAATATATGCAGTGAAATCAAATATTTGGGACATTGCATATCTGATGACCTCTCTGATGATCGTGACATCTGTAGGCAGTATCGTATGATATATGCACAAGCTAATACTCTGATCAGAAAGTTTGGTATGTGTTCATCCTCTGTGAAAATAGCTCTTTTTAAGGCTTTTTGTACCTCGCTATACACTGCCCATCTGTGGCGAAGATACAAAAAAAGTAGCCTGCATAAACTTTATGTGGCATATAATGATGGCATGAGGCTGCTCCTCAAAGTGCCCAGATGGAGCAGTGCTAGCCATTTGTTTGTACATAATGCTGTTCCTACATGTGCTGCTGTGCTCAGGAATCTTATGTATAAATGCATGTGTAGATTGGCTGTGTCATGCAATAATATAATTGCAAATCTAGTAAATCCTGCTTTTAGTGCAGTGAGATTTTGTTCAAGATTGTGGAATCATTGGCGCCATCATTTATTTGTGACTCAGTGAATTATCTGTCTTTTATTTCTTTATTTTAATTTTTTTTATGGATTTTTTATGTATTTTTTATGGACCTTTTTTGTGTCTGAAATAAAGTTTGATTGATTGATTGATTTTATCCTTAGAACGACGACATTGTCATAAAACGTCTTTGGCTGCCCTCCTTAATAGCCCTACTAAAATTAAAAAAAAAGCTTTACAATAATAATCTGGTTATTGGCAATACTATAAGAATTTGGAAACAGATACGGAGTTATATAAAAGCTCCGGCAGTCTACTTGGACGCTCCCATTTGCGAAAACCACTCTTTTGTTCCGGGTCTCAGCGATGTCGGTTTCCAGATGTGGAAAATGAAGGGTATCCATAAGGTGGGGGATCTGTACGTTGATGGCACGCTTGCGTCCTTTACTCAGTTGAGCTCTGTATATGATGTTCCACGGTCGGGATTCTTTCGTTTTCTACAGATTAGGGACTACGTTAGTAAAAATATATCAAATTTTAGAACTCTTACAAGACATGAGACTCTGGAGGCAATAAATAAATTTGATCCGGTTAATCATGGGGCAGTGTCATACTTTTACAGCATTCTCAATAATGTACCGGTAGACCTCACTAAAATCAAGAAAGTATGGGAGGATGAGATGGGACAACAGATACCTGACGATGTGTGGGAGGAAAGTTTGAAGAGTATACATGACTGTTCAGTTAACTCTAGGCATAATCTTATACAATTCAAAACATTGCATAGACTCTATTATTCAAGAGAAAAATTAAGTACTTTTTACCCGAATGAGTCACCAATGTGTAATCGGTGTAAAGTTGCAACGGGCAACTTGCTCCACTCCTTTTGGTCATGTATACAGCTGCATACATTTTGGAAGAACATTTTTTATTTCTTTTCCACTGCTTTTGGGAAACAATGGGATCCGGATCCACTGGTTGCAATTCTCGGAGCTCCAGGGGTTTTGCCCCTGGCCAATAAATATGAGAAAGTAGCCATTTTGTTTGGTATGGTAATCGCTAAGAAGTTGATCTTGAAGGTTTGGAAGAAGGACTTTGTACCCACATTTGAACAGTGGTTGGGAGAATTGGCAAACACATTGTCTCTGGAAAGATTGAGATATTACAACGAAGACAAAATGAACATGTTTGGGACAATATGGGACTCTGTACTAAAATATATTCAATGAAGGTATCGTAGTTGATCATTAGACTAATGTCCGGTATTATATGAGCCCTTGCTCTCTGGTGTATTGTTGAAATGGTGTGATTCATAATCTGGTGTATTTACCTTATGTTGTTTTGACTGTGTGACCTTTACTATCCGATGTGCTGTTTTGTTTGGTTTGGGAGGGGTGTTGATGATACTGTAGTTTGTTTTATTACTAAAAATGCCAATAAAAAAAAAATAAAAAAAAGTACATGCTGGTTGTCATGTTGTCAGAGGTAAGCTACCGTTGTATTTATTAAATGTGTTTAACATTAACATGTAGTTCATCATTAATAATACATTTAAAAATTAAATGTATTCAATAATTTAAAAAAATCAGAATTTGGATTACATATAAGGTGTAAATTTTATTGTGAACCTTAATCAATTACCTCAGTCAACAGTAATATGACTGTTCCATTGTTCCATTGCCAATTCATACATGTCATCCTCTTTTATTTATGTTTTTCTTCCTGGTCATTGGCTAAAAAAAAGGCTGCTAGTAGTATATAAACAATTAAAAAATATCCTTTGTGTGGAATGTCCAGTGGTTTCACAGATACGTAATAAATGAGGAGAAGCAGCGCCTGAAATAAGGATAAATGTTAGAAAAGTGCTAAGTAAAATGGAAGGTTTGTGATCAATCTGTATTATGAATAAAATAAATATTTGGATATTTTCAAATAACATATTTTTATGTAACACAGGCAACTATAAATGCATTGGTCAACAAAAAAGCGCTGACCAGGGCTGAGGCTGTGGACCTAATTGAGCATTGCCAGATGGAGGAGAGGTAAGCAAATTAGAGTGTCTGAAGCTGTATTAGCATCTTTACTATTCATTATATTTAGACAAGTAATTTTCTATTTATTCATAATGTAATGTCTTTTTTTGCAGCGAGAGAGACGAGCTGGTTATGCAATTGACAAGAGAACTAGAGAAACGTTCAAATGTTTAAAGTAAAAAAAGAGTTTTGAAACCAAATTGTAAAAAGTACTAAGTTTTGCATTTTTCCATTTTCTTATTAATACTTGTTTAACAGTTGAAACAAAAACACAGAAGAAGAGACTTTCTTATTTATGCTTTTCTTTAAATTCTTCTAAAAAATATGTTATTACTGTAGAATAAATGTTATATATTCAAAGTAGATGACATGCCAGGTTATGAAGATAGTCTATTGTGGTTTGAAAACAATGCAAGCTTGAGAGGGGAAGGTTGTCAATGTGCCTGTTGTTGTCAAGTCTTTGTCTGAGCAGTGTGCTGTCTACCTAGCCTGTGTCATGTCCCTGTTCCCTTGATTTCTAGTTCCATGCCAAGTAATTTTTTGTGCCTCCTGGAAAGCCTTTTTGTTGCATGTTAAATAAAGATTTAAATTATTTTTTAAATACACCTGTGCCCTGGGTCATTCTGCCAGTATCCATCACAATGGCATATTCATTGATGAGGAGTGATTACGGTTGATTATGTTTCTCGCATAATTGATAAAACTGATAAATTAAAAACAAATAACTACTGTATTCTCCGGCGTATAAGTCGCACCTTTTTGCCTACATTTCTAAGCCCTGCGACTTATAGGCCGGTGCGACTTATACGTCGATTTTTCCAATATTTTGGTCATAATTTGACTGTGGTCAAAAACTCCAAAAATGGTGCAGTACCAGTTTCGGCCGCTATGGGCGCTAAGAAACCCTTTACAGTACCTACACTGTTGACATCTGCCTGGTCCAAAAATGGTGCAGTGACACAGAAGATGAAGACTTCAATGGTTTTGAATAAATAAATAAAAACCATAAAATAAATACAGTAAATAAATACAGTAATCTGTTTCTGTCATCATTTTAAACTGAGACACGTTTTTTACTGTAATGTCAGCTATCCATCCATCCATCCATCCATCCATCCATCCATCCATTTTCTTCCGCTTATCCGGGGTCGGGTCGCGGGGGTAGCAGCCTAAGTAGGGAGGCCCAGACTTCCCTCTCCCCAGCCACTTGGAGCAGCTCCTCTGGGGGAATCCCAAGGCGTTCCCAGGCCAGCCGAGAAACATAGTCCCTCCAGCGTATCCTGGGTCTTCCTCTGGGTCTCCTCCCGGTGGGACATGCCCGGAACACCTCACCAGGGAGGCGTCCAGGAGGCATCCTAACCAGATGCCCGAGCCACCTCAACTGGCTCCTCTCGATGTGGAGAAGCAGCGGCTCTACTCCGAGTCCCTCCCGGATGACTGAGCTTCTCACCCTATCTCTAAGGGAGAGTCCAGCCACCCTGCGGAGAAAACTCATTTCAGCCGCTTGTATCCGAGATCTTGTTCTTTCGGTCATAACCCAAAGCTCATGACCATAGATGAGGGTGGGAACGTAGATCGATCGGTAAATTGAGAGCTTTGCCTTTTGACTCAGCTCTCTCTTCACCACGACAGACCGGTACAGCGCCCGCTTCACTGCGGACGCTGCACCTATCCGCCTATCGATCTCACGCTCCAGTTTTCCCTCATTCGTGAACAAGATCCCGAGATACTTAAACTCCTCCACTTGGGTAAGGACCTCCTCCCCGACCCGGGGAGGAGGTCCATATATTTTTATGTGTTTATCTTTAAAGATAAATGATGAAAGACACAAAATATACAAAAATTATGTTAATTTATTAATGAAAAGTTCAACTAAGACACATCAAACAAAATACTGTAGTTTTTATGTGATAATCTTGTCAAAAGTCCTTCCAAACAATTTGGCAGCCAGTCCAAAATAATGTTCATTTATTAATGAAAAGTTCAACTAAGACACATCAAACAAAATACTGTAGTTTTTATGTGATAATCTTGTCAAAAGTCCTTCCAAACAATTTGGCAGCCAGTCCATTTTGGGCAAAACACCAGTTCACGTGAGGTGCGACCTATAGGCTGGTGCGACTTATACGTTGACTTTTCCATTTAATTGGGCATAATTAGGTTGGTGCGACTTATACTCCGGTGCGACTTATACGCCGACGAATACGGTAAACAAAGTCATTGAAGCATAAGGCATAAACATTGATGAAAATTTCATTTATTGAAGTTTCACAAATCAGAAAAAGGTTTCACAAAGCTCAAACTTAGTTGTATATATTCTTCTATTAGTCTAGAACAATATAGTCCTGGTTTGAAGAGTCTAGGTGTTGTGGTTTCTGACCTGGACCAGGTCTAATGTGGTCCAGTAGCCTAAAAATGATGAAAAACAAACTTTGTGGAAGTTTCACAAATCAGAAAAAGGTTTCACAAAGCTCAAACTTAGTTTTATATATTCTTCTATTAGTCTAGAACAATATAGTCCTGGTTTGAAGAGTCTAGGTGTTGTGGTTTCTGACCTGGACCAGGTCTAATGTGGTCCAGTAGCCTAAAAATGATGAAAAACAAACTTTGTGGAAGTTTCACAAATCAGAAAAAGGTTTCACAAAGCTCAAACTTAGTTTTATATATTCTTCTATTAGTCTAGAATAATATAGTCCTGGTTTGAAGAGTGTAGGTCTTGTGGTTTCTGAGCTAGAGCAGATTAAACCCGCTCAAGGTACTGAAAAATTAGTTTTAATATCCCTTTAGTCATTTGCCGAATCGGAAGCTGGAATCGGAAGCTAACTTCAGCTTCGTCTAGAGATGCTACCTGTTCCTGGGTGAACTCCAGTGATTGTCTCAACCCCATTACTTCCTTCTGTAGCTCCTCAACTAACGCCAGCCGGGCGTCCAAGCTAGACAACTTTTTATCAATTGACTCCAGAATCGTCACGAAGCCTGAATTATCCACCGAAGGTTCCGAAACGCTATCTGAGCTTCCCTCTCGGTACCGTTTAGCATTCGGCTTCGACTCGCCACCGCTACCGCTCGTGTTAGCCGAATCGCTACCCGCACCGGATGTTACATTAGGGTCGCTCATGACAAACCTTTCAAAATAATCGTCGATAAACAACTCAAGGCTCTCCGACGTTTCCACGTCCAGTTTGTGGAAATAATGGGGGGAGAAAAGATCGGTTATCAAATTTTTAATACCTTTTTAAATGATCTTACATTTAGTTATATAGTTTATTTAAATAAATATGGACTTACCAAAGCTTTATCATAATACTCACGCACAAGTATAGAGTTTTTCAGCAGCAGCTCATTCCCCACGTCCGCACCTCACAGAACCGGAACCGGAAGTCGGAGTGATATATTGTTATGTATGTTATTGTTTATATATTGTTTGCAACTTGTTTTGTTAATTTAATGTTTACGGCCATGACATTTTTGTAATTATTGAGAAAGGGGGCAGGTCTATACAAGATTTTCTTCTTCCTGCTCCCTCTTCACTCGTGTAAATATGTTTTGTCAGAGAATGTGTTTGTAAACTGATGATTTTTTAAATCGAGTGAATAAATTGATTGATTGGCTAGTAAAAAAAAAATATATATACAAGATACAAGATACAAGATATATCAGCAGTAATGTACCGTATTTTCCGGTGTATAGGTCGCACCTTTTTATGGTTTTTTTCAAGGCCTGCAACCTATACACAGGTGCGACCTATATATGGCTTGTTATCACTTTCGGCGAAACAAATTTTTAAATCCAGCTCATTTCACAATTACGTTCATTTATTAAGGAAAAGTTCAGCTCAGACATATATTTGCTATAATTTTTATCAAACAAATAATTGTTTTTAAGTGTTAATCTTCTTAAAAGCCTTGCTGTGCGCTCCTGTGGCAGACATTTGCAGCAGAGCTAAACGTAGGTGCGACCTATACACCAGTGCGACCTATCTAGGGATTTTTCCAATTTATTGGTGATAATTGGACAATGCGACCTATACACAGGTGCGACCTATACACCAGAAAATACTGTAGATATAAAAAGTAGTGTAAATGTAAACAGTAATAAATGTAAACAGTAGTATTGAATGAAACAGTAGTAATAAATGTAAACAGTGAATGTAAACAGTAGTATGACTATAGGCAGTAATGTAATACAAACATTAGTGCAAATATAAGAAGTAGTGCAAACTGAATGAGCACATGACCGTGAGTTGAGTGAATAACCCGTTTTGATGACACAGAGTCCAGTGTTAAAATCTTTGTGTTGTGTGGTGGTGTGTGAAAGTTTTTTGTGATTAAGGCAGTACAAGTGGGAGGGAGGGCAGAGCAGGCAGAGAGTTTAGCATCCTGACTGCCTGATGAACAGAGCTGTCATTTAGTCTGCTGGTTCGAGCCTGGAGACTCCTCAGTCTCCTCCCTGAAGGCAACAGGCTGAAGCAGCTGTGTAGTGGGTGTGTGGGATCACCTGCCATGCAGAGGGCTTTCCGAGTGAGGCGGTTGCTGTGTAAGTCCTGTAGTGAGGGGAAGGAGGTGCCGACAATCTTCTCAGCTGCTCTCACGATGCGCTGGAGGCTCTTGCGGCAGGATGCAGTACATGCACCAAACCACACCGTGATGCAGCTGGTCAGGACACTTTCTATGGCTCCCCTGTAGAAGGTGCACATGATGGGGGTTGAAGCTCCAGCCCTTTTCAGCTTGCGGAGAAAGTAGAGACGCTGGTGAGCCTTCTTGGCCAGTGATGCAGTGTTCCTGCTCCAGGACAGGTCCTCTGAGACGTGCACTCCCAGGAACTTGGTGCTGTCCACTCTCTCCACTGTGGTGCTGTTGATGGTCAGAGGGGCATGTTGGGCATCCCTCTTCCTGAAGTCCACAACAATCTCCTTTGTCTTCTCCACGTTGAGAGTGAGATTGTTGTGTCCGCACCACAAGGCCAGGCGGCTCACCTCGTTCCTGTAGTCCGTCTCATCGTTGTTGCTGATGAGACCCACCACTGTTGTGTCGTCCGCAAACTTGATGAAGTGGTTGGAGCTGTATGATGGTGTGCAGTCGTGTGTTAGCAGGGTGAATAGAAGGGGGCTCAGCACACATCCTTGTGGGGCTCCTGTATTCAATGTGATGGTGCTGGATGTGTTATTCCCGACCCGTACTGCCTGTGGTCTCCCGGTCAGGAAGTCTAGCAGCCAGTTACACATTGAGGTGTTCAGCCCCAGACTGTCCAGTTTAAGGATGAGCTGTTGGGGGATGATGGTGTTGAATGCCGAGCTGAAGTCGATGAACAGCATTCTAACATAAGAGTCTTTCGTGTCCAGATGTGTGAGAGCTGTGTGGAGGGCAGAGGAGATGGCATCGTCGGTTGAGCGATTAGGCCGATATGCAAATTGGAAGGGATCCAGGGAGGCAGGGAGGACAGATGTGATGCTTTTCATGACTAGCCGTTCGAAGCACTTCATCAGGATGGGGGTGAGTGCTACTGGACGATAGTCATTGAGGCAGGAGGGCGTTGCCTTCTTTGGGACAGGGATGATGGTGGTGGCTTTGAAACAGGTGGGGACGATGGCCTGACTCAGTGAGATGTTAAAGATGTCCGTGAAGACCGCTGCGAGTTCTCCTGCACAGTCCTTCAGCACACGACCAGGTATGTTGTCAGGACCAGAAGCTTTCCAGGCGTTGATCTTGATGAATGATCGCCTCACGCTGTCTGAGGACAGCGCCAGCACCTGGGCATCAGGAGAGGGGGTGAATTTTTGTGCAAGTGTGCTGTTATATGCCTCAAACCGAGCAAATAAGTCATTCAGTTCATTCAGCGTAGAGGTTGTGCTGTCACAGGTCTGGGGGGATGGTTTGTAGTTTGTGATGGTCTGTATTCCCTGCCACAGACTCTATGTCTCCTTGCTGTCCTTGAAGCGGTGAGCTATTTGTCCTGCATTCTGAATCAATTTTTCTCTTACCTAATCTTTTCACCATTATTCCGTTCTGTCTTTGAGAGGGGCGGGTTTAGGATTTTTTTTCTGGGGGTTGCCAGATAGGGGCACAGACCGCAGAAGAGTGGAACAGAATGTCACGTTTTGGATGTGTCAGCGTTTTTCCCCAAACGCTGACACAATAAATTAAATGTGGAACAATAGTTCAAAATAGTTCATAACTAAGGAAAATTTTATTGCAAAAGTCCAACTTTATTATCAAATACAAATATACATATGAAAAAAAAATCTAAATGCTCTCTGGTATTGTTCTGGGGCCAAATGTGGAGGCGGGCCAGCCGTAGTTTGGGGACCACTGCTGTAGACCATTGCATTATGTAATACATTCAGCAAGTACTTTTACTTTAATACTTAAGTATTTTTAAAAGCAAGTACTTATTTACTTTTCCTTAAGTAAAAACATTTTTGTCTGTTTATTTGTACTTTTACTTAAAGCTGCATTATGCAACTTTGTAGTGCAGTCTGTAACTTTTCTAACAATATATTTTTAACATATTTCTTCACTCTGTCACTATCTACTGACAGACTGATGTTAGACAAAGTAATCTCTGAAAAAAACTATAGTCCCCTTGCTTCTCTATCAGCATTTATAAAAACACTAAAAACACAGAGTGACCCGCCGTTAACCAGCCAATAAAAACAGAGTTTGTAACCAGCCAATAAAAACAGAGCTTGAATTTGAATTTCAGCAGAGCAAGGGGGGCAGAGCCATATATGGCTCTGAGGGGGAGGGATCAGAATGCTTTGCCTGTTGAAAATATTTCTAAGTTCTGTGCTCTACAGAAAGTTACACATAGCACCTTTAAGTACCGTGTTTGAGTACTTTCTCCACCACTGACTATAACCAAGTTTTCTCAAGGATGATGGTTTCCTTTTGGGCTTCCCTGATTTGTTTGGTATTTTGAACCTGTTCTATCTACAATCCCAGTAGTTAACAAATTAGTCACTGAAACTAGAAATTGGTTTAAAATGAAGAAAACATTTTCAACTGTCGCTAGATCAAGCACATTAAAAGGATGTTAACAAGTAAAGCAAAAGCCTGCAGCTGGCATATGTGTCATTGGCTCGAGAGAAACTTCAGATGATCCTAAGTGGAATATTGACCTTTAGACCAAAACAAGAAAATATTTTTTATTAAAGGACAATGTTGCAGAAAACAAAATGCAATATTTACCCAAATAATAAAATGTTGCTGCTGAGCTGGAACAAAAAAGTAAGAAATATAATTCCAATTACACCTAAATGGAGTTGTAAAAAGAAATAATTGTTTATGGATAATCTTAATTTTCATAAACTGAAGTTCTGCTTCTCATTTGAGGAATGAATGGAGTTCAAGGCTTTTAAAATGAAGGCAGGTGCTGTTACTGAAATCATCTGGATCACACACAGGTCTTTGTAACTCTGTTTCAAACATCACATATTCAGTCGCATGCACATTTCTGCATGATAATAATTATAATGTTTATGTTTCATCATCATTGTATGGGAACATACAAAGGTGAAGCTGGCTCTCTGCATTTGGCCCATCCATCCCCAGGTGGGGTGGTGGGCAGATGCTGGGGGCGTCCGGGGATTGAGTGTTCTGATCAGAGACACCACGACATGTGCAATGACTTGGGATAGAACCTGGGGCTTTCAGGTCCGAGTCGGCTGCCCTGCCTCTACCCATCTCTGCCCCTAAATAAGATGACAGACTGGAAGTCACACACTCTGCCAGCTGTGCCTGATGGGAAATTCTTCTTGGAGGACCAGTTTAAAGGGTGAGCAAACATGGACGACAGTTACAATACTGGAGCGATTCTACAATCTGACCTTTAGGGTGCTTAGCCACCCAGTGATAGCAACGGCTTTTGGCTTGAACAATGTAGTGAGAATTGGAGGGGGGCACATACACTGGTGGTGGTGGTCCCCACCCATAAAATTTCGAATAGATGCCATTTCCTGCATACTCGTGTATTTTAATGTTTTAAACATTGATGTTTATCTACAGAAGTAAACACTGGGTTCAATAATTATTATAGAGACGAGACAAGCCTGACCAACAGCTCCCCTTATAGATCAGGCCGCTTCCAGATAAGGAGTGTTTCACTTTGGGACAAATTGAAACTGCCGATTGGACAATTGCTGATGAGCCAACTGGACTGATTGACAGGTGGTGTTGAGGATCCGACTCGTGCAAAAAAATAAATAAATCATAGATTTTACTGGCCTGTTGAAGGAGCTCATAATTTATTCCAAATTTTGGTGACGTTTGAGAACTGAGTTTCCTTCCAAAATCCTAATGATGGTTTCTTTATTTTTCAGAGGTGTGGAGTTAAAATTTGGGGGAAGCTAACAT
>JBBPBX010026106.1:23976-38358 GCA_038048925.1 Garcialebias charrua
CAAAGCATAGTAGGGAACTGATAAATTGGCAAAGTTCACTTACGTTGATATTGAGGCGGTATTGGTCTTGAACGTTTTATTTTCTTTAATCATGTCATGGAGGAAGGAGTATTGATGCAAGCATATTTCAAATGAGCAATTAACAACACTGTTTGTTTTTCCCCCCTCTGTGAAATGTGTGTGAAGCAGAATGGGGGACGCCCCTTGGAAATATTTCCTGACCTGCAGGCTCAAACCACTCAAACCTGAAGTGGACCTGATCAGAGGGTGTTTAGAAATATGATGGTTCTGTAGAATTATAGCAATTGACTTGACGAGACGACATGTGACTTATTGACTCAGGAAGAAGGTGTATAGAACCACAGGTGTACAATGTTTTGTGAATTATGCTCTGCTGCCGCTTGCTATGTTATGTGTGTAATCTCTGCTATAAGCTGAATGAGAAGGTACAGTATTTTTGTAAGTATGAACCGCCTCAAAACTACTCATAATTAACCCTAATGAAGATTAAGCCTCTTCCAAACCCAACTAACATGCATGATTCATTCTTTGTACTACTGATTTATAATTTATTGGGTGTTGCTTGCTGTGGTACATTCTGTTTATTATAGGTGGTTCTTGGAAATGCTCCAGCTGAGGAGGTAAGGATGGAACTTTATTTTTGTTTTATTGCACATTTCTGGGTACAAATTTTAATATAATATTGGAGAAATTGGCTTACGTTTTAGAATCTGATTTATCAGTACCATTGTGAGTGGGTTTATGGATAGACAGTAGAGAGTAATTTAACCCACATGGATTTACCTATGTTTGGGCCTTCTCTCAGATGAGTGAATTGGGTTAAACCGAGAGGCCCTGTTGTAATCTAACAAGTTGAAAGTTTGTGGTTTAGATTTTCTTAACAGATTTCAAAGGAGGCAAGACCAGACAGCTCTGGTCAAGTACGGACCCGTGTGAGGTCGCTGAACGCACACCACAGGCAGTGCGTGTCAATGCCAGGGGATCCACACGGTTCAGTGTGCTCCAGCCCGTGATCCAGGAAGGAGCTAAAGGATTGGGTTGGACAACAAGAAGAGCTCGCGTTCGAACTCTTGTGCCTTGATAGACGAAAGTAGCCGAGTAAAGTTGCGTGCGGGCCCAGAAGGACTCTGTTTTATGGGGCCACTCGGTGCTAGGAATATCCACACATAGCACAGACACCTAAAAAGATAAAAACACTACATATTAGAGTTTCACATTACACGAAGAAAACTCGGGGACATAGGAGGACATTCCCGAGCACCCCAGGGGAATGCCCCCGAGTACGTGTGGCACATTCAAAAAGTATATTAATGTTTCTGTGGTGGTGATATAAATCTTGTGTTCTTTCTCTATTTTTTGTGTGTTCAAGGGAGACAACTGACTTGCTGCTGGCTGCCTTGCTGCTGGAGGAGGAACCAAGGTCTCACAAGTTCATAGGTCTTTACTATTTAGCTCACACCGTTCAGAATACATTTACATTCATTTTCACATTCTGCTGGCGCTTGAAATAACGTTATCCTTTACTCTAGTATTATACTCTTTTATTAAACATTCCACGGATCTTGTCTTAACATTTTACGTCTTTTATCGATTAATATAAAAGTTTTACTCGTATATATCTTATTAAGGATTACCATTTTTTGCTTAATCCATTTAAATCATATAATTTACATTTTAACCAACTAGTGTAAAGAAAAACTATAACTGGGAGGATTTTGAAAAAACTGATTGAATATTGTGAACATATGCATTAAACTACACTATGAGTTGTGTGATTTTATTTCTTGAGGTGGACCTCAGGAATTGAGGTCCAAAGGGGGTTTTGTTGTGAAATAAAATAATATATTTTTGTCTTCATGTTTCATTTGCTCCTAATTTGCTGCAAGCTGATGCAAGCAGAAGCGTATCTTGTTTAGAAAATGTTTGTGCAAACATTACAGGGACTTTCCACTCAACCTGGAGGGGTAAGAACAGTCTTGTGTTTCCGGTTTGGCCAGTGTTTGTATAGCTGGGACTTTTACTTTGAGGGGCAAGAAAAACATTCTTGTAGCATGAGCTTAGGTATCAGCTGGAGACAGAAAAACATTCTTGTTGCATGAGCTTAGATATAGGCAACAGAGAAGAATATAAGAGGCAGACTTCCTCCTCCAGAGACAGACAACGCAGGACCGGCAGCGAGGGACCAACCCATCAGGTTGTATGCTGTCTTCATGAATGCGCATTTCTGTTCTTTGTCCCTTTATCTATCTTTCTTTCCCTCTTTCCCCATTTTCTCCCTGGTTCTCTTTTAAACAAATATAATGGCTTTAGAAATAGAAAAAAGTATTCTGTGACTTTTAAAACTTATGATTATTAAAACTGGTTTGGAACTTTAAAGTGCGAGTCTGTCGTGTTTTCAGCGTATCTCCTTTTTTGATCCAAAGAGAAACAAAAAACCAACTCGAGCGGAAAGTAAGGTGGAATCCGCAACAATGCTCAATAATCCAGGTAGAAAAATCTAAAAAAGCTAAGTCTGGTCCTCTGGACATTCAAAAAACAAAACAAAGCAAAAAAAACTGTAGAAACGTTTCGTCTTTCGTCCGAAAGACTTCCTCAGTCTGAGAAGCTGTGTTCAGCTCAGTCTTATAAATAGCACCCTCCCACAGTGGATCAACCAGTTGGCTGATGACAGCCGAAACCAGCTGCTCACATGATCAAGGAGGACCATCAGCCTGACGATGGATCGTTAACACCCTGATGGTTGTTTGCTATTCACAGAGGGCTGAGTGATACTAGCAATAACAGCATTGTAAGTGGGGGACAGTTGAACCCGGAGGCCTCCACCTCTGTTTAATGATGGACGGTTTCTTTTCACAAAGATGGCCTCCTTTACTCCTCTCTCAAACCATTGTTCCTCTCTATCAAGGATGTGAACATCTTCATCCCTGAAAGAGTGACCGCTGGCCTGGAGATGAGTGTAGACCGCAGAGTCCTGACCTGATGATGTTGATCTTCTGTGCTGGGCCATCCTTTTGGCCAGTGGCTGTTTAGTTTCCCCGATGTAAGACTGATCACAGCCCTCCTGACACTGAACAGCATACACAATATTACTCTGTTTGTGCCGGGGGACTGGATCTTTGGGATGAACCAGTCTTTGTCGTAATGTATTTTGGGGTTTAAAAGCCACTGGGACGTTGTGTTTAGAAAATAAACGTCTCAATGTCTCTGAAACTCCCGCAACATACGGAATGACCACTGGTCTGGGTCTGGGTTCCTTCTTTTCACCAGCCAGCCATCAGGTGAAAAGAAGGAACCCAGACCCAGACCAGTGGTCATTCCGTATGTTGCGGGAGTTTCAGAGACATTGAGACGTTTATTCTCTAAACACAACGTCCCAGTGGCTTTTAAACCCCAAAATACATTACGGCAAAGACTGGTTCATCCCAAAGATCCAGTCCCCCGGCACAAACAGAGTAATGTTGTGTATGCTGTTCAGTGTCAGGAGGGCTGTGATCAGTCTTACATCGGGGAAACTAAACAGCCACTGGCCAAAAGGATGGCCCAGCACAGAAGATCAACATCATCAGGTCAGGACTCTGCGGTCTACACTCATCTCCAGGCCAGCGGTCACTCTTTCAGGGATGAAGATGTTCACATCCTTGATAGAGAGGAACAATGGTTTGAGAGAGGAGTAAAGGAGGCCATCTTTGTGAAAAGAAACCGTCCATCATTAAACAGAGGTGGAGGCCTCCGGGTTCAACTGTCCCCCACTTACAATGCTGTTATTGCTAGTATCACTCAGCCCTCTGTGAATAGCAAACAACCATCAGGGTGTTAACGATCCATCGTCAGGCTGATGGTCCTCCTTGATCATGTGAGCAGCTGGTTTCGGCTGTCATCAGCCAACTGGTTGATCCACTGTGGGAGGGTGCTATTTATAAGACTGAGCTGAACACAGCTTCTCAGACTGAGGAAGTCTTTCGGACGAAAGACGAAACGTTTCTACAGTTTTTTTTGCTTTGTTTTGTTTTTTGAATGTCCAGAGGACCAGACTTAGCTTTTTTAGATTTATTTTGCTTATTTCTGCTTATTTCAGATTTTTTGCAATTTCAGATTGTTTCAGATTATGCCGCTTTGTGCTTATTGCTGCTAGTTTGAGCTTTTTCTGCTATTTTAGCTACTATTAAGCTGTTTTATGCTGCTAAGGACAATGTTTATGCAACTAACGCATTACATTTTAAAAAGATCAAGGTTGACAGGGTATTTGCGCTTAGCCTGGCTCGGTGAGGGCGCATTATAATGCCTCCATGACTGAACACCCTCTCTACTGGTGCACTGGTGGCAGGAACAGCAAGTGCCCTCATAGCCACAGGATACAGCCTTGGGAAAACTGTTGAATACCTTTTCCAGAAGTCCAAACAGTCAACTCCATCTTCTTCAGAAGTCACCTGGATGTAGCGATTAAGTTCAGTCCTTACAGAAGAGCCATGGTCTGTAGTTTTTTTGGCACCTTTCTTTCGGTAGCCAGAGAAAAGGCGTGGAGTCTTTGCAGGTGGTTCATGTTGATCCTCATCATCTCCACTGCTGCTGTCAGGAAGGGGGACTTTCTGAGCCTCTGCCAAGACTTGATCTGTTTCACACACACAAACAAACAAACAAAACAAAAAAACAAGGGTTACTTACAACATTATAACAGTAACAACTAATCACAAGAAAGCTTAAATATAATTTTAATACTGTATTATGACTAATACATAATATGGCGTAATTGAAAAACATGTTTTACTAGTACCTACCTATTAATATCTCTTTCACTTCATTCTTGACGTCATCAGTTGCAAAGACATCTTGTTCCAGCCAAAAGAGGCAGAATGATGGATCAAGGAATGCAGACATCAAGTAAAGGTTATCTCCAAATGGAAGATCTTCAGCAGGCTGAGCTGGCACATCATCCATTCTGACATTCACAAAGATGCCCTTAAAACGCTGATGAAGTGATGTTTGCAGCGCTTTTATGAAACCGACCAGATGACGAGTTGTATTCAGCATGCTGGTGAGATGACTGTTAAGGGACAGTACACAGGGGAGAGCTGCACTAACAGTAACTATTTTCTCCCCTTGTGTGAGGTCTGTAGCTTGAAGAAAAGGGGACAGAATTTCTACAAGTTCTTTAAGCGGACTCCATTCTCGAGCTGACAGGCAGAGCTCTTTATGTCCCTGAGTTTCCAGCAGAACATTTAGATTTTGGAGCTCCAGATCGGTGACTGCCTCCACAAGGCGAAGCGTTGAGTTCCATCTTGTTGATACAGCAGATGGGATGCTGTGGTTGGCTCCATATTGAGCCTCAAATGCTTCCTTCATGCTACATGTAGAATGCAGCAAACTGCAAAATCTTGTCAATTTTGCCATTGCATTGTTTATAGATTTTGTTTCTTTCAGTCCATCTCGCACAACAAGTTGCAGGGAATGTGCAAAGCACTGTAAGCGCTGCTGCCGGCAACTTCTCTGGATGGATTCCACATCATCCTGGAACTCTTCACTCGTTTCCTCCCATAAGTTGCCATTTTCCAGATCGTTGTCACCACCATCTTCACCATCAGTCAGAGTAGAGGGGAAACAAACTGTAAAAGCTTTTTTCATATTAGCAGCATTATCAGAGATGATGTAATCTAGTTTGTGTTTTATGTTAAAATTGTCACATATCTCTTCAAACTTTTCACTTATCCTTTGTCCAGTGTGTGACCCTGTGAAACGCTCACAACTTAAAAGGACTGACTGTAGTCTTGGGCCATTCTTCTCAAGTTCCATAAAATGAGATGTTATACCTAAAAAGCCACGCATGCTCCTGTCAGTCCAGATATCCACAGTCACAGAAACAGTGTCTGTCTTCTCTAACTTGGATTTTATCTTTGACATTTTGTCTGCTGCAAGCTCACTTATACGCCTGGTTACTGTGCTGCGACTTGGTGGGCAGTATTTCTCCTCTACCACTGCCATAAAGTTTTTAAAGCTGGGCTTGTCAATCAAAGACAAGGGGAGGTTGCAAGAAATAATAAGGTCCTGGATTATTGATTCAGTGATGGCCTTATGTCTTGGATGTCCATGGCTGTACACTTGCACTCCTTTTGGGTGAATCAGAAAGGAGTCAATGCTGGTCTGTCCTTCTCCACTTGTCACTTTTTTTGCTTTATTGAATTCAGAAAACCTGTAGATGAACATAGATATCTATTTAGAATAGTAATTATGCTTCTCAAACTGAACTGAACCACACACACACACACACACACACACACACACACACACACACACACACACACACACACACACACACACACACACACACACACACACACACACACACACACACACACACTCACACTCACACACACACACACACACACACACACACACACACACACACACACACACACGCACACACACACACACACACACACTCACACACACACAGACGCACACACACACTCACACATACACACACGCACACAAACGTGTTCACTTCAAGACCCCAAATAGGACCTAATCAAACTCACACGCACACACGCACAGCACCGCTGCTACAGAGAGAGAGGGAATAAAAAGCGAAACTAGCTTATATACAGTCGTTTCATGTCATTTTTAATATAAATCTGCCTGTTTACTGCGGGCGCACATTAATGTCATCTGTATTCTGAGTGCGGATCGCGCGTCTTGCTCGGCTCACACATAAAAGCTGGACCGACCCGTCTTATGAAAGGGGCTAGTGACTTACCTTTCAGGGTGGGTTTTCACGTGGCGAATAAAATTAGATGTGGTGGAACCAGAGTCCTGTATTTTTATGCCACAAACGCTGCAGTTCGCTGCTCTTCTATTTGCTGCTTGTTCGAAGTTTTTATATCCAAAAGTTATGATGAACGGTGGCGCAGCAGAAGCATGCGTCCTCCTCCTAGCCGGCGAAGACATGATTTGTGATGGTGAGGCGCTTGCGTCACGTGACTTTACGTCCACGCCGCCGCGCGAGAGGAAGGGGATCAAATTAAAAATAAATCAAATTAAAAATAAAAGATTGTTCACGAGTCTCAAAGGGCGAGTCCGAGTCGAGTTGGAAGTCTTTTGAATGCAAGTCCGAGTCGAGTCTGAAGTCTCAGTTTTTTTTTTTATGCAAGTCCGAGTCGAGTCTGAAGTCTCTGTTTTTGCGACTTAAGTGTGACTCGAGTCCGAGTCCCAAACTCGAGTCCCCATCTCTGGTTAGTGTTAATATTTTTGTCTGCTCTGTTAGGCCACTAAGCCTAAAATGTCTCAGAAATATGTTTAACATTAAACGATAAAACTTAATTATCCCCTATACTGCCTACTCCTCCACAAACGTTTGGTATGTATTTGTGTGAGACCCGTTTTGTCTTTGAGTATCAAATATTTTTAAGTTTAGTATTCCACTGTTTCTCAAATGGGGGTACACGTACCCCTTGGGGTACTTGGAAACCTTGTGTAAAGTAATTTACATTTTTGACATATTAACACTTATGTTTAAACCCTCTAAAATGCAGAAAGAACCCCGATGGACATCCCCTCAAGCACTCAATCTCAAATCTTGGGATGCAATGGTAGCAGGAGTCCCTCTGAGTCTCTTTCTAATGATCAAAGGTATTTAATTTAAATATGATCAAAATTAGAGATGTAACAATTCATCTAACTCACGATGCGATGTGTACCAATTTTGCTGTTGCATGCTTTAAACAGATCAGTCAGACCTGGCCAAGACAGGTAGTCCCTTTCTCAGAGGCGGCGTTGGAGGTCGAGGTCTTCCTCTCGTGGACAAAGGTAAATTGTGATCAAAAGTATAATATTGACAGTATAAATGAAGCACTGTAAAAAGGCTGAGTTTGAACAACAACTCTTCTAGGTGGAAGAAAATATTAGTAGATTTACTGACTTCAGCAAATTTCATGTTCTTTTTTTCAGTTCAGCTAAAATTGTGGTGCAAAATTATCATTCCCACTGCTTAAAATTATACTACCATTACAATAGCTGCTGTAGAAATTTTCTTCTTTTATGTTTATTTTTTAAACAGATCAGTCAGCCCTGGCCAAGACAGGCAGTCCCTTTCTCAGAGGCGGCGTTGGAGGTCGAGGTCTTCCTCTCGTGGACAAAGGTAAATTGTGGTCAAAAGTATAATATTGACAGTATAAATGCAGCACGTTGCTTAGTCTGAACAACTTTTACTGACTTCAGCAAATGTCACATGTTCATTTTTCTTTTTTCGCCCCAGTTAAGCTAAAAATTGTGGTGCAAAATTATCATTCCCACTGCTTAAAATTATACCACCATTTACAATAGCTGCTGTAGAAATGTTCTTCTTTTGTGTTTATTTTTTAAACAGATCAATCAGCCCTGGCCAAGACAGGCAGTCCCTTTCCTGGATATGAGACGCGTCCTGGCTACAGGTTCACCAAAGACACCCTGGGGGTCCAGTAGCAGCTGTACCCAGGCTGAGTGCCCACATCTTCTTTATCTTTTTGATTTTACAGGAAATCTGTATATAAATATTTAAAATTGATTTAAGTGCTTTAAAAGTTGTTAAAAGCAGAAGCAGAAATGGACAAGAATTCCTTTCAGTGTTGCCCAATGTTTGGGCCATTTTTATTATTATTATTGTCTAAGACAATAAAGCAGTTTTCTAAATTTCTGGTCTCGGTTGGATTCTTCCTAGCTGACTGTGTTGTAAACATGTAATGTAGATTAAATTATTTTTCAGACATTTTTGTGATTGCTATGTTCATAGTGAAAATAGACAAGTCCAATTAGGGTGGCACTGTTATATGATGAGATCACATCAGCACCTCAATACTTGAAACAGTGATCAAAATGTATTTTTGTGTCAAACTGTTAAAATGCAGGACTTAATATGTTGAGAAATCTGACGTGGAAATGGCGTTGCTACCTCAACGTTGATTAGATTTGCAAAATCTAAACTAAAATCAATATTGAATAAACGTTGGCAAATTCACCTATGTTGAGAAATCTGACGTAGAAATGATGTTGCTACTTCAACGTTGATTTCAACGTTGAGAATCTGACGTAGAAATGATGTTGCTACTTCAACGTTGATTAGATTTGCAAAATCAATACAAAATTCAACGGTTATCCAACACGACCGTCTGATGTTGATTCAACGGTGACTAGACGTCAAAATGCCAGCTGGGAGAGGAAGAGCAGCCATAATGCAGGATACCTTATGGGGTCCCTGCTACTTGACTCCAACTGTGAGGTGAAATAAGGGTGTGTCCTGCAGATGAAGATTGTTAGTGCCTGCCTGGTCAAATCTTTCTCAAACCCAGCCCAAGAGGGCCTGATTGTACCTTGTAGTACTGTATTGTTTGGGTACCGGTAATACTCAGTTTAGTGAGGTCAATTACCGGTTAGACGAGGGCTGTTAAACCCTGAGACGAAGATAGTAATCGCTGTGCAATGTGCCACCAGCACTACTCTCTTTTCTGATAAACTTCTGAACTCTATTTTATTTACATTCCTCCTCAGTAAACTTACTTCTTCCTCCACCAAGTAGAAGTACACAATTTTATATTGTGCATTTCTTATTTAGTTTTATTTGTGCTGTATGATTCATAAAACAGCATCAAAGCCTGAGACCAACCCGGCCATTAATCACAACAACTAAACCGGGTCGGTCCGGGCCAGTTTCCGGTTAGAAATGACAGCTCTACTGCATGTTGCCTCACAATAATTAGGCAATTAGTGATACTTGTCTTTTTATTGCATTACTAAAAACAAGTTAGGAATACTGTACATCAATTTGTTACTTGAGCTGTGTTGTTTTTTTGTTCACCTAAGGGGTCATCTGCTGTCTGATGCTGTCCATCCTTTTTTTCAAGATCCAGTTCTTTTCCCATATTCTGGCATAGTGGTAATGGCAGTCGTCCCCCGATCGGAAGGTTGGAGGTTCAAATCCAGAGTTCCCACACAATGTGTTGTTGTGTCCCTGGGCAAGACACTTAACCCCGAGTTGCTCCCGGTAGGACTGGCTGGCGCCTTGCATGGCAGCCTACCGCTACCAGTGTATGAATGTGTGTATGAATGGGTGGATGGCTGGTATTGTAAAGCGCTTTGGGGCCCCTGATAGGGGGCTGGAAGGCGCTATATAAATAAGCTCCATTTACCATTTTCCCATATTCTTGTCACCAACAACCACAGTAACAGAAACAGAATCAATTTTGTCATTGACAACACCCACCATGTTTTCAAATTGCATCGCCATTAATATTTATTAGTTTATTTAAAGGGGACCATATATAGGTATTTAAAATTTTTATGTTATGTCTGTGTGCTATCTTGACAATATTAATTCATTTTAATACACAAAATAATTCTTAGATAATTAATTATACCCTTTTTAATTCTGCCATTTTGAACTTTCGTTTTGAACGACCGGTTTCTGATACAAGTTCTGAAGTCCACGCCCTTCAACGATCTGTTTACGCCCTCTGTAACAGCCAGTATCTGTAATTTGTTGTTTTAAAATTAGCTCTTTTTTATTACTCATTTGACTTACTGTTAGTGCTAGCTTAAGATAACTTACCGAAACCCGTCTGAGCGCGCCGCAATTTGCTGCTCCTTTTAGCATTAGACCACCCGAATCCGATGCTAATGTTAGCTTGTTCCTCTTCCGGTGTTCGCCAGCTCCGCTCGTTGCACGCGGAGATTTTGGGAGTTATCGCTGTTCCAGTCAAGACACACACAAAGTTCACCAAGTGTCTCCCGTAAATTAATCCGTAAGGAGAAGGTCCTCGCTGCTGCGAGGCTGCTGCGAGGCTGCAGCGAGGCTGTACAGTTGAAGCTCCGCTCCATCGCGCCAGAAGAGGGTCCCGTTGCCGCCGGTCCCTACGCCGGGGGTCCGCTCGTTTAATTTTTGCCGGCTGCGCGTTGGGAGCGATCGCAAATACACTAAAAATTGAACTAAAACATAAAAATAACAATTATACTTTATTTATAAAGCCATTTAAAAAAAACACAGCTGCAACAAAGTGCTGTACACATGAAATTAAGAACATATAAACAAAAGATGAGATGAAATCATGAAAAACAACAGTCATGTGTTTAATACAGAAGTGGGTTGAGCCTAACCAGGGGTTGCTAGGTGAGGGGCTGGACTCATGTTGGGGTGGGTTGTGGCAGATTGGCTGCGGTTTGTGACGTCACAAACCGCAGGAAGTGAGAAACGAACCGTTTTTATCACAGACAAATAAATCTACTTAGAGTAAATAAACCACTGGGTGCATTTCTTTGGCCTTAGGACTGTTTTTTTATGAAGTACATACCCAAAGTTGAGTAAAAAAAACATTAAAAAGTAAATTTTGCATGTGTGGTCCCCTTTAAAAATAATACAGGAGCGTTTATTTATATTGTAGAGAAATAACGCTAAATGTGTTATTTCATGATTTATAGCAGATTTTAGCAGAAGCTCCAGGAAAAATCTGCTCCTCTCCATATATGGGCATTCACATCACTCAAGTAACCGCCTTGGAGTTACAGGCGGAGTTATAATAAGCATTCATCAACTTCCATGACCGCTGCTCTGAGCGAGGAAAAAAAAAGCGAAGCATTTTTAAATATTCCCTAAAGCTGCCTGTTGATTAATCCTGCTGTCGCTCACTGATGTCTATCATATTCTGAGCGAGCATCCACGTAGACATACTAGTTTAATTCGCTTGATCGCGACAAATTCATTAATTTCCGCATCAGCTTTTTATTCTCTCCCCCCGTGACCAGACAGGTCGGGAGTACAGAAAGGCAGCCGCGCAGCGGAGCTCTGCACGCGTGCTCCCCGCAACAAGGCTGGGACGGAGCAGAGCCCTGAGTCGGCACGAATTCGGAACTTCAAAGGTGACCAGCGGAACGAGGAGCCAGAGACGCGCGGCTCGCTCCTCTGGGCAGAGGAGTGAGAGCAGCAACGATCCGCAGCAGTGTTATAAAATAAATACTGGTCCATCTGTACACACAAATGCACCAGGAAATATGCAGTTTTAACTCCCACTCTCATAAACCTCCATGGAAACTCACTCCTGCCTTCTGGGTGGAGACGTAACTGAAGTCACTTCACACTTCGGCACTCTTCGGCCGGGTTTCCGGATTCATTCGGGACTGTTTTTTTTTTTTTTTTTTTTAACCCTCGCCTGGCCCAAATGCAAAAATGAAAATAGACATCATATTAAATTACAGTAATTGTCCAATATGGTGAATTGTTACTGTCATGGTGGGTGTTGTCCTTTAAGCACAGCAAAAGTACATTCCAGTACAACTGTCCAAAAAGGGTAGGAAGCTTCATTTGAAGTGCTGCCCTTAAATATGTGCATCTGGTAGTAAAGGATCAATTGCAGAGTTAGATTTGTTTTCTAAATGTGAAGCCAAAGGAGCTTGAGATACAGCTGCTTCGAGCACAGATGAAGTGGAGACAGTTGAGATGCTCGAGACTGTCGTTAACAAAGTATCAGAGACAGGAACTGAGAGAGTTGGTAGAGACAGAGACGTGGAACATGCTTCAGAGGACAGAGAGACAGGCTGAGTCACTGATACTGGTAAAGAGAAGGGCACAGGGATGGCTGAACCATCCAAGGAAATGACGCTCATTCCTGAGTTGTTAGTGGCCATTAGGGGCTGGAACTGCATCCCTGCTGGAACCTCAAGTGTGGATAACGGTGATATCACCAAGAGCACCATGGCTGACCAGAGCAACGGGTCCATGACTGGTCCAGTTGGATGGGAGAGTGACCGATTCAGTTGGAACCACAGTTGTTTCAGTTTGGGTAGTACCAGCACCACGAGCAGAACTGGTAGCAGCAGTAGAAACAGCAGGAGTAGAAACGGCAGCAGTAGAAACAGCAGCAGTAGAAACAGCAGCAGTAGAAACAGCAGGAGCAGTGCTCTCAGGACTTGGATATTGACTAGTTTTCTTCCCTGGTTCTGCTTGTTCAAAATTTTCCTCAGTGGGAGATCTTGGCTTCTTTTCCTCAATATTTCCCTCCACCATCACCAGGTAGGTCCTCCATGGAGCTTCTATGTCATGAACCTTAAATTTAAACAAGATGGTGTCATTTTAACAACAGTTGGCTTGATGTGCAATTAGCTAATAATAAACATTCACTCTTGTCAAGCCCTAATGGTATAAAAATATTGTTCCCTTCTTTTAAAGGGGCACTACTTCTACCTCAGTCAAACTTACTCCATCCATCCATCCACCCCCCCAACCCCACACACATAATAATAATAATAACTTTTATTCATAACGCACATCAGTAACAGATCCCAAAGTGCTGCAATGTATGAACATTAAATAACAACAAGATAAAAATCAAAACAAAATGCAGATAAAATACTCAAATAAAACCTGGGTGCAATAAAAACAAACGCACAATTCAATTCATTAAAAAACTTGATGAAAATAAAGGTTTTAAGACCTTTTTAAAACGTCACGGTCTGTGGGACCCTCAGATATGAGGGCAGGGCGTTCCACAGCCGAGGGGCAGCGCAGGAGAAAGCCCGGTCTCCCATTGTGCGAGACAGAGACCTGGGAGTGAGAAGAAGATGAGTGTTGGAAGAGCGGAGAGTGCGGGAAGGACAGTGAGGAGTGAGAAGTTCTTTTAAATAAGATGGCACATTACCGTACAAGCACTGGAAGGTGCGCAGATAAATTTTGTAAGTGATTCGGGCAGAAACAGGAAGCCACTGTAGTGAACGGAGTACAGGAGTGATGTGCTCATGCTTACGCACTCTCATCAGGACCCTGGCAGCGCTGTTTTGGACATACTGTAGTTTTTGTATGTTCTTGCCAGGAATCCCGAAGAGAAGTGCATTGCAGTAATCCCGTCTGGAGGAGACAAAGGCATGGACGAGCTTTTCTGCATCAGTGATGGACATTGTAGACCGAAGCTTTGCGATATTTCGAAGATGAAAAAAATAAGTTTTACAGAGATGCTTCACATGACTTTCAAAGGTGAGTTGTGGATCAAAAATAACACCAAGATTGGTGACGGTACTCGAAAGAAAAATGTTCTGGCCAGGGAAAGTGATACTGAGGATTTTTTGTTGTTGAATTTGATGTGAAGTACCAATTTGAATTACTTCCGTTTTTGAACTGTTAAGGTGAAAGAAATTTTGCTGCATCCATGCCTTTATCTCCTCCAGACATGCTGTGAGCGTGGAAAGAGAAGTGGAGAAAATGGAGAAGCTGAAGAAGATTATGTAGATGTAGATGGGGTCTCAGACAGATTGCGACACAGTTTAAGATACAGCTGAGTATCATCAGCAGAGCAATGGAATGAGACCCCATAGCTGCTGATAATACTACAGTATTGGTATTATTATCGGTATACA
>JBBPBX010026107.1:0-11388 GCA_038048925.1 Garcialebias charrua
ATTTTTTTTTTTTTTTACTTTTTTTTTTTTTTTTTTTTTTTATAAATGAATACATGTACAGTACTGGACAGTCACCAAGCACTTAGCCTATCCTAACACAGTTTTTAAAGATGAAGGAATGAGTTGAATTGTCTCCCTTTCACATAAAGGGAGCTAGCTCCCTTTATGGGAATGGAGCCTGCAGGGAGGAGGGAGACAATTCAACTGACTCCTTAACTGTGTTAGGATAGGCTAAGTGCTTGGTGACTGTACAGTACTGTACATTTATCTATTTATAAATAAAAAACAATAAAAAAATAAAAATACTGTATATACAGTACTGTATATTTTTAATAAATAGATAAATGTACAGTACTGTACAGTCACCAAGCACTTAGCCTATCCTAACACAGTTAAGGAGTCAGTTGAATTGTCTCCCTCCTCCCTGCAGGCTCCATTCCCATAAAGGGAGCTAGCTCCCTTTATGTGAAAGGGAGACAATTCAACTCATTCCTTCATCTTTAAAAACTGTGTTAGGATAGGCTAAGTGCTTGGTGACTGTCCAGTACTGTACATGTATTCATTTATAAAAAAAAAATAAAAAAAATATATATATATATATATATATATATTTTTTATATATTTTTTTTTTTTTAAATGAGATGCATGCTCGTAAGTCCGGGACCTCGTAAGTAAGAGTGCTCGTAAGTCGGGGACTACCTGTAAACAGGGAGTTGCAGTAGTCGAGCCTGGAGGAGACAAAAGCATGGCCGAGTCTCTCAGCATCAGAAAAAGTTAGGGATCAGAGTCAGAGTCAGAGTACTTTTATTAACATTGCACAAGTTTGCACCAGTACAGCGTGAATATGTATGCACAGTCATCCTGAAGGGGACTACGTGTGTGAAGCTGCTGCTATCAGGACACCATATGAGACATCAAAAGATATAACACATTTTGTCCTTCAGCGTGGCCTCTCCCATCCGTATGAAGGTTATAGGCGTGAAAACAAGGAAAGAGCCATGAGGGTAATAACGTTGGTATTAAAAAAAAAAGATATATCACATTTTGTCTTTCAGGACACCATATGAGACATCAAAAAACTCTACCAGCAAGCACACATTTAAGACAAATCACATTTGCATTTGAGGGAGAAGCAATGAGATAAGTCCATGAGCTCCATTCAGATTAGCCAGAGTTCTGATGATAACGTGATAAACCAGCCTTATCTGTCTCAGAGGACACAGTACAGTTTTCTGGGGAGGGGGAGGGGGTGTAACAGAAGCTTCATTTCTTCAGTTGCTCCACTCCGAAGATTTTTGTTGTCAGCCCGTCCCGGCTGACTCAGGGAGTCCGATTAGATTAGCATGAATTATCTTTAGGGCAAGCTCACAGTGTTCTTTTATTTTATTTATTTTTTATTAAATTTATTCATTTTACATCAATATAAAACAATGTTTAAACATACAGTGTACAATATAAAATACATAAAATGAAAGGAGGCAGAGAGAAGAAATAATCTTATAGTATCTGCCCCTTTTTTTTTCAAAAAACAAAAAAAACACAAAAGCAAACTCAATCCAAACAATTAACTAATGCAATGTTTTTCTAGTAATTGAACAAAAAAACTTCATTTTTTGACTAAATAATTACTGATAGAATCGATTTAACTAAAGATTTTCGTATAAAAAAAAGATTTAATCTTTTTTTAAACACAAGCATAGACTTAGCATATTTAACATTGTTTTCTAAATTGTTCCATAAATCAATTCCCTGTATCGAAACAGTCCGACCTTTCAAACTGGTCCTATACTGAGGTTTTGCAAAAATCTCAGTTCCCTTAAGACTATAACAAGACCTTATTTTGACAAAAAACTTTTGAACGTTTGGAGGCAGTAAGTTGTGTTGAGCTTTATACATAACTAATGAAATATTATAATCTACCAAATCATAAAATTTCAATAACTTAAGTTGGTTAAATAATGTATTAGATGGATGACAATAAGGTTTTCCTAAAATAATTCTCACAGCTCTTTTTTGTAAAATAAAAATAGGCTTTGTTATAGTTTTAAATGCCTTTCCCCAAACTTCAACACAATAAATTAAATGTGGAACAAAAATGGTATTATATAACAAATGCAAAGCTGTCTCATTCAAAAAATCTTTAACTTTATACAGGACCGCAGTAGATCTGGCTAACTTAATTTTTACCGAAGTGATGTGCTGTTTCCACGACAGTTTGTCATCAATTATCACACCCAAAAACTTCACCTCATTAACTCTCTTGACTTCCACACCATCAATTTTTAGAAAAAAATCCATATTCTTTTTTGTATTACTAAATAGCATGCAATTGGTTTTTCCAAGATTCAGTGATAGCTTGTTTAATTTAAACCAGGTTTGTATTTTTGCAAATTCCATTGTTATCAACGCAGTCATTTGTTCAAGGTCACTACCAAAATAAAAGAAGGTAGTATCATCAGCAAACAATATACAATTTAGCAGTTCAGACACCTTCACTAAATCATTTACATATAAAATAAACAACTTTGGTCCGAGTATCGAGCCCTGCGGGACTCCACATGTAATTGGACAGAAATCAGATTTTGTATCGTCAACATACACAAATTGCTTTCTGTCCGTCAAATAACTTTGTATTCACTGCAGAGCTCGCCCTCTAATACCATACCTGTTTAGTTTATTGACAAGAATAGTATGGTCAATAGTGTCAAACGCTTTTCTTAAGTCAACAAATAAACTTATGCAGTGTTGTTTTTGATCTATGGCTGTGGTGATTTTTTCTGTTAATTCCATGTGCCATTGATGTGGAATTTTTTGCTCTGAATCCATATTGGCTAGCACTCAAGATGTCATGTTTTTCAAGAAATGTATCCAATTTGTTTACAAATACTTTTTCAAGAACTTTAGAGAATTGTGGTAACAGTGAAATTGGTCTATAATTGTCAAAAACACCTTTATCACAGTTTTTTAAAATAGGGATCACTTTAGCAATTTTCATATTATCAGGAAAATTATGCCCTCTGAAAGAGACAAGTTACATATGTAAGTAAATGGTTCAATGACCTGATGTATTATATTTTTTACAACCACCATATCCATATCAACCCAATCCCTAGATTTCTTGTCTGCAAATTTTTCAACTATCAAAATTATTTCCTTATTGTCAATTTCTTGTAAAATCATAGTATCTCCACAGTCTTCAATCAAATAGTTCACATTTCCATCAACACTTGGGATTTCATTTGCAAGATTTGGCCCTATATTCACACAATGGGTATTAAATTCATTTACAATTTCATTTTCATCTTGCGTTTCTTCATTGTCTTTCATGAAAAACTGTGATAAGCTCAGTTTTTTGGGGGGATTTTTCAAAACACTGTTCAAAACTCTCCAGGTTCCCTTCATATCACCATTTGTTTTATGTAATAAATCACTATAAAATTCTCTCTTTTGTCTTTTTTATAATTCCTGTTAATTTGTTCTTGTATTTTTTATATTTAATCTCTTGCTGTGGCCTTGAAGTCCAGGTGGCTGTCTGGAATCCAATACACTCCAAATTATTGGAAACTTTTTCACCGACCCGAACTATGAATCAACCTCCAGATGTGACCCTCCTGGGTGTTGCACACGAGTCCCGAACCTTACCGGTGGTCTGCGGTCCTCTGCCGCATCCACTTTGTGATTCAGTTCATAAAGCAGCTGGTTCATCGATGTCACAGCTTGGATCACAGACTTGGTCTGAGAAGGAAGCTCAGTCAGCGTGTTGATCGCCTCGGAAGTCTTCCTGATTTTCCGATAGAAGATAACTACACAAGCCAAAAAAGCAGAGCACCTGCTATCATAATTCCAATTATGAATAAATCCTCCACATCCTCGACAGAAAGCACGTCCAGGCATAACATCTTCCATTTGCCCCAGGAATCCATGATATACCCAGCAGGATGCGATTGCAAAGGGCAAGCCGGTTCCCCAGGACCGGAACGCTTCGTAGAAAAAAAATTATCAATAGAGTTAATAGCCCACAAAACAAGATCCATCGAAAATTTACGTTCGAGTGAGCACTGAAAAAATAAAAACTGCAGACATGACAAAGTGGCAAAGCAGGGAGAGGAAAACTCAGGAGGAAAGGAGGGAAGCTGCTGCTCCGTCGAGTGCCAGAAGTGAAGAAAAAGGGCGAAGTGCGAAGTCTGGAGATGTTTCGAAGATGGAAGAAGCAGGTTTTAAACAGAAGCTTAATGTGGTTTTCAAATGTAAGATGAGAGTCCATTTTTATTCCAAGATTTGTAACAGAGGTGGAGAGGGGGATGTCTTGTCCAGAAAAGGAAATTGTTTTTATAGTTGATGTTTGTACTTGGTGAGGGGTGCCAATCAGTATGGCCTCAGTCTTGGAGCAGTTTAATTGAAGAAAGTTCTGATTCATCCATGCCCTTATTTCCTCCAGGCAGGTAGAGAGTAGGGGTGTAACGGTACGCTAAAATCACATTTCGGTTCGGTTCAACTACAAGGAGAGCTCGGTTCGGTTTATTTTCGGTTTTTTTCTGTACAATTTTATTTTTATTTTTTTTACAAAATAAAGACTTACAAAATTTTTATTTTGAAAATGTGCCAAAAATATGTTTGTATTGTATTGTAGTAATAAATAAAAGTGACCCATTTGGATGACCAACAACACCACCAGCCTGATCAAGAAAGGTCATCAAAGACTCTACTTCCTCAGACGACTGAGACGTGCTGGTCTGAGCAGCCCAGTTCTCACCTCGTTCTACAGGTGTGCAGTGGAAAGCGTCCTGTGCTCCAGCATCAACGTGTGGCATGGAGGCTGCACAGTTGCAGAGAGGAAAGCTCTACAGAGAGTGGTGAAGGCTGCACAGAAGTCTGTTGGAGTCAGTCTCCCCACCATCACAGACATTTACACCTCCAGATGCAGGAAAAGAGCCACCTGCATCATGAAAGACCTCACTCACCCAGCACACTCACTCTTTGCCCCACTCCCCTCAGGACGGAGGTTGAGGAGCATCAAATGTAGAACCACTAGACTGAGGAACAGCTTCTACCCTGAGGCTGTTAGACTCATGAATGAATAAATAAAAATAAAATAAAAATAAACACTGCAAAATATCACATCATGCTGATGCTGATCTGTTTTTCTTGTTGCTGTGTTCATCTGTGACCATCTGCTCATACAGACTCATGTTCGTGCTGCTGTTTATAATGATGTTTTTCCACTATATTAGGGCTTAGTGTATTACTAGTTGATGTTTTTCTTAGTTAATTCTAGATGTTATTACTGTTTTTCTCTTGCATTTGTTGTTGGATGTAACTGGGACCCCGTGTACATAATCTCGTTTTCATCACATGTACCACATGCGGTGCAAATGACAATAAAGACTCTCTGACTCTGACTCTGATTTTAAATAAACAGCACTCTACAATAAATAAACTATACTAACAATAATAAAAATCTTAATAAATACAATAACAGTCAGAACAATAAGCAGCAACAGACTGTTTACAATCTAACTAATCAAGTTTTTGTCCAGTAGCAGCAGTGTGGCTGTATTTGTCCTCATTACTGTACTCACAACTTCTTCTTGGTGGGACAGGTGGGACTGTGGGAACAGTTCAGAGTTCAGTTCAGTCATCACTTAGCTGCAGGTGGATTTACCTCTGTCACAGACTGGAAATAAAAAACAAAAGAGATAAAAAAAAACAAGTTAATAAGATTATGATTTAAAAAAAAAAGATTATTTAGATAATAATAAAACAATACCTCTTGAACAATTGAATCTCTCACTCTTCATCATCATGGCAGGCAGGGCTTTAATCTGGTCCAGGGCTTGTTGTTGACAACATCAGTTAGTTTTTTCATAAAGAGCTGAACTTTTTGAAGTGTTGACGTGATGAATGTCTCATAGCGACGCTCAGTAACTTTAAACCCTGCGCATATAACAACGTTCAGACAGATTCAGAGATTTAAAAACTCATACAGCTTGTGTTATTGCTCTGGACCGCTCTGATTACCTGATGAAGGAGTTT
This sequence comes from Garcialebias charrua, assembly GCA_038048925.1. NCBI lineage: Eukaryota > Metazoa > Chordata > Actinopteri > Cyprinodontiformes > Rivulidae > Garcialebias > Garcialebias charrua. Next base: position 6,034 of record JBBPBX010026107.1, read on the forward strand.
TAATACAGCTCTTCATTCACGTTCTGATGAAGTAGTTTTAATGCAGCTCTTCGTTCACGTTCAGATGACAGTTTCCAGCGCGTTCACGTGACGTGTTGCTGCTGCGTCACGCACTCAGCTGCTGCAGAGTCTTCATGAAACAAAGTCCACACAAGCTGCGCGTGCGCTCATCTTTTGAAGAAAGCTATAACGTTCAAAAACAGGAGACCGCACGAGATGCTAACGGCTAAATGCTGCGCGTGCCACGCGAAAATAGGTCCGTGCTGAAACGCGCCCAGGAAATTTTGTTCCGCGGTGCATATATTCCCCTGTTAAGAACGTTTAATGAGTGAAAAAATAACCGAAACGGTACGCAGGTGGACCGAACCGAACGTGGTGTACCGATACGGTTCGGTAAACCCATTACAACCGTTACATGCCTAGTAGAGAGGGCAGTGAGTGAAGATGAAGATGACAATGGGGAAGATGAGGATGCTCCAGTCCTGATGTAAAGCTGTGTATCGTCGGCATAACGGTGAAAAGAAATGTTGAACTGATTAATAATTCGACCTAAAGGCAGCATGTAAAGGGAAAACAGCAGGGGTACAAAGTACTCTTCTCAAAAACTACTCAGAGTATTACTTACTTTTTAAGCAATTAATGTTTTGTTGGGTTGTCAATAGAAGATACTCAGTTTGAGATACTGTATATAATCACTACATTCAAAGAACATTTCTCAGACGCTCAGAAGTAGGGATGGGAATTGCTAAGAAATTATCAATATCAATTCCTTTATCGATATCATTTATCGATTCAATTCCTTATCAATTCTGTTATCAATTCTCATTGGGTTAGGCAAAAAAATATAGTACACCATTTGTGTGCATGAAGTATTTAATGCTCTTTCACCAGAACAAAAATAGAACTTTTATGAAAAAATAATTCCTAATTAACATTATTAACCACAACTTGTAATTCACAAGTTTCAATTTTAAAATAGTGTAATAATCCATGCAATCTATCATCTTTCATTACAAAAAACAAAACTTACGTAGTTGTCATCTTCATCTAGGGGCGGCCGTGGTGTAGTGGTAATGGCAGTCGACCCCTTATCGGAAGGTTGGAGGTTTGAATCCCGCAACTGCCCACCATGTGTCGTTGTGTCCCTGGGCAAGACACTTAACCCAGAGTTGCTCCCGGTAGGACTGGATGGCGCCTTGCAAGGCAGGCTACCACTACCGGTGTATGAATGTCTGAATGAATGGGTGGATGGCTGGTATTGTAAAGCTCTTTGGGGTTCCTCACAGGGGACTGGAAAGCGCTATATAAATAAGCTCCATTTACCATTTACCATTCATCCTCTTCTGCCTCCCTCTTCGTCTCCCAGCTCTGCCAGCTTCAGAAGAAATTCACCATTAAAAACACTGAGCAGCAAAAAAAGCTCTCACAACAGAAAGAGGCTACAATGAAACACACTGAACAAAAATATAAAACAACACTTTTGTTTTTGCTCCCATTTCTACAGTGGCATTTTTAGGTCTGTTGTGTGTTAATATCGTCATCCTGAAAGCTAAGTGTGCTAGCAACAGCCTCTGAGCCAGCCAGACTCCGGCAATCCTCGTAAGCTAAATGTTATTACATGAGATGGAGATTATTTATACAACACAGTGGAAGCAGTAAAGCAAAAAAGTAACAAGTGACAGGAACTGGATGAGCTTAATGTTACGTGCTGCAACATTTAAAACAGAGGAGGACGCTAGCTTGTTAGCTCCGCTTCCACCACCACGAAGCAGCGTCACGAAGCAGCGTGTTAAAGACGATGCATTTGTACAAACTCACCTCATTCTGAGTGGTCAAATGCTTCTCTCTGCATGTTAGAAGTATTTTCGCCCTTTATTGTAATCGACGCTTTGCATGTGTTGCAAGTAGACCGGGTTTCGTCTTCGCTTTTTCCTTGACGCCATGTTGATACGGCGCATGTCTATGATGTCATCACGTAAATGTGTCACCATGTCGAGTCAGTAGAACGAGTCAGAGAACCGATAAACTGAATCGTTAAGACAAGCAGCCTACAATTCCAGAGAATTGAACTCTAAAGAACCGGTTCTTTAAAAGAACTGGTTCTCAATTCCCATCCCTACTCAGAAGCTCTGTCTTATTTTAGTACCAGGCAAACCAATGGCAGTGACAAGATCTAAGATCTTTGCATACTTAGCCAAACTAATAACCCGCACATACAAACAATAAAAAACAATATCATACAGGTATCTGTAAAACCCCATACTTTGTATACCGCAAAATGTTTTGGGAGATTAGATGTTGAAGTCTTGTAAACTGCTATCACCGTAGAGATCAAACACAGTTTGCATCTGGACCTGTCGCCTTTTCACCCTCTGTACTCGAAAAATTAATCCAGGTATGGCCACACGCACTCGTCCTCAGCCTTTACCTTATAATTTTCTCTAACCACAGTGTTGTCCTCTGTCTCCATTTTGGCTTTTTCTCCAAATCTTCAGTCCATAAAGGACTCTCTACTCTACAGAGTTGTCCTTTGCTTATGCCATAGGTAATTGTTGTGTTGGCGATCTGAGGGCCTTATTGGCTACCAGGATGCAGATGAACAGTTTGAATATTAATTCAAATTGCAGCCGTACTCAGTAGCGACTTCTGATTTTAAAATTGTCAAAGTACTGTAGATTACATGGTCTAAATTGTACTTAAGTTTGTGTGAAATTACATACTTGAAAGAAATACCCATAAAAGTACAAGTACCTAAATTTCTAATTAATTACAGTAATGTGAGTATTTGTAATGCATTACTTCCACCCCTGTGTAAATGTAGATAGTAAAGTTTACTCACCAGGCTTTGCAGAACAAGAACAGTTCTCAATTCTAGTCCGACTGGCCTGGTCCAATTCTGTTCGTTTCTGCAGACGTAACCTGCAGCGACAAAGCCTACAATCAATGTTGTTAACTCTTAAGCCTACTAATTTTAACAGCATACTTTATATATAGCTAATAAATATAACTTACAGCGGTGCATCCCCACTTGGAAGTTCTTGTGGGCCCACTAGAAGCTTTCGGGTTCACCGTTGAGTCTGGAGATCAGGTCTGTTCTGATCCGGTTCGGTTCAGATCTTAAGTGCTGAAGCACATTTTTAGGGGTGAGGGCAGACTTTCAGTTGGCCGGTGCAGACTGGAGGTCGTTGATTGAATTCAAGTCTGTATAATGAAAAAAGTCCCAATGGGCTACAGAAACAGCCCCTGACCTATGTAGGCGTGTCCCCGCTCAGAAGTCCTTGTGGGCCGGCTAACAGCTCTCAAGATTCACCGATGGGTCTGTTTCTGCTCTGGTTCTGCTCTGGTTCTGGTCGGGTTCACTGGGTTCAGTGCAGCTTCTCTGCATCTGCTGGGCGCCAATCAGATCAAAACTTTAAATAAAAATCTCTAGTTTTTTCCAGCAGAAGGAAACAGGCTTCTGGGTGGGGCCATGTTGCCTTCTGGGAAATGTAGTCGACATAAGCGGGAATAAAGTGGAGGCTACTGAGAGTAAACTGCAAAATGGCAGCGCCTGTCCAAAGTACTTAGTTTTTTTGTTTACTTTTTACGGTACAGTACTGTATTTAGTACTGTCCCGATCACTTGAGTACAGTATTATTAAAGTTGTCAGTCATGTGTCCTGTACTTTTTTGTACAATATTATGGATTGTACATTCACAACCCGCGATAGTGAGTCTGCAAAGGTCAAACCGCAAAGTAGAAAGGGAACATCGATGTAAGAAACTTGCATAAGGTCATAAAAATAATTTCTATTGAATATTCTTATTTATAATCAGCCTAAATCTCTGTCCAGACATTATGAAGTACTGTGTTGGGCCAGTGTAACACAAGGCTCCAGCTGACAATGTTTTTTTGTTGTTGTTGGCTTTTTTCATGTTTTTGGTGATCCTGCTTAGAGACACAGTATTGATTTTCTCACTCAACTCCATCCACAAGTAAAATACAGCTTTAATCTAATTGGTGAGCAGGAACTTTGAGAGAATGATGCCCTCTGAGACACGTGTTATGTATTATTGCTACCTTCACGTTCAGATTCCGAGTGACCCGGTGTCAGCTGTCTACACTGCTGACAAAGCACCTCTGATCACAGAGGGAAAATGTCACAGAGAGGGACTGAAAAATTGGGGCTGGAAAAAAGTATAATTGGATCATTCAGATAAGGTCAGAGAGTTAGACTTAATTTGGAGCTCTTGTTTGCTCCATAGATAACAAGTATTCTGTTTGCTGATACCAAGAAAACACAAAATCGGGGTGATATTTTTTGGATTTTTGCATTGATGTGCCCCTACGCTCTGCATTTTGATACAGCTGCACCATCTACAAGTTTTTTTTACAAAACTTTAAACCTAATGAGTGCATTCTGCCTGACCACTAACTCATTTATTAAATGTTCTTATTCAGGCTTAAGTATATTCCCAGGGGCGTGTTTACATCTGATGAATAAAAGATTTTAAAGATTCAAAAGAACGTGTTTAAGCATATGCAACCAAAAATAGACCACGCTGCTTTTCAGAATCTACTTATAATACTAGTACAAATGAGGATTTTTGCATTGCGAAACCTTGCATTTAAATATGTTGTCAATTTCAACAGCTTGGGCTGGTCACTTAATAATTCATAAATATGGTTGTGTCATATATCACTTAGCTCTTGCAAATAACCATTCAAGCTTGGCTCATTATGTGCACCAAAGTGCAAAAACCCAAACATAATTTATAAGGTGGCTTAAGTGAAGTCTAGATTTAGTTTATAGATGTTTGTTACAGAACTATTTATATACAGTATGGCTTCGTGCTCAAGTCATGCATGAGAAAAATAAATAAATTATGTGAAACATTTATAAATGAGCGTCTCACTTCAGTGAAGAACACTCTGACTATTCCCACCATGTTCCACAGTCTACCTCATGGCAGGCTGGCTCTTTCTTATGTTGCTCCCAGTTCATAGTCTTTTACTTTCAGAATGTATTTTATAGACGTGATTCATCAGAAAATAAGTATGTTGTTTCATCATTTTAAGTCTTACCTCATGGCAAACATTTAATCTTGTTTTGAGAGGAAACTTGCTCTCTGAAACTACTGCCAGATCGTTTCCTTTTAGACAGGTTGGAGATGCTGATTGAAGAATTTCATTTTTTATTTACTAAATCCTGTATCTGTAAGGGAAATGCTTCATTCTGTGTCTCCGAGCAAAGCATTCTGATCATCAAACAGTGTGCTCTCATTTGATTCTCCGGACCCTGGCGTGCGCTGCCCTCTGAGAAACCCTCAGTCTAGCCATGATGTGATGCTTAGAAAGACCCTCTCTGCTTAGAAT
>JBBPBX010026107.1:24463-38358 GCA_038048925.1 Garcialebias charrua
GCACCTCGTTCCCTTCCTTCAGGGAACATGAGTTATGGTGCATAACTTTCAGTTCCCTTATCAGTCAGGTCTCTCGGTGCAACACTATTGCTATGGGAACGTAATTCATTCACGCCCTTAAAATGCTCAGTAAAATGCATGCTTGTGAGAACTTCCGCCTTTATACATTAGGCATCTCTTGGCCGCTCTCTAGTCTACTGTCCGCTCATTCTCAATCAGTTCATCTGGACAGTTTCTTTTTAGCAGAAACGTTTCACCCTCACTCCAGAGGGCTTCCTCAGTCAGAGTAGTCCAAAGCACACTGAAGTTAACCCACCAAGTAAGCAACTTATGTGGACCAACCAGTTTGCTGTAGCCAAGATGGTTTCTGGGGGCGTGTCCCTCGTCGACTCCTCCCAGGCAGGCAGACATGTCCAAAGTGGTTCAAGACAAGAAAGTTAATTCTCAATAGTCCAGGTATCAAATCCGCTCATTCTCAATCAGTTCATCTGGACAGTTTCTTTTTAGCAGAAACGTTTCACCCTCACTCCAGAGGGCTTCCTCAGTCAGAGTAGTCCAAAGCACACTGAAGTTAACCCACCAAGTAAGCAACTTATGTGGACCAACCAGTTTGCTGTAGCCAAGATGGTTTCTGGGGGCGTGTCCCTCGTCGACTCCTCCCAGGCAGGCAGACATGTCCAAAGTGGTTCAAGACAAGAAAGTTAATTCTCAATAGTCCAGGTATCAAATCCGCTCATTCTCAATCAGTTCATCTGGACAGTTTCTTTTTAGCAGAAACGTTTCACCCTCACTCCAGAGGGCTTCCTCAGTCAGAGTAGTCCAAAGCACACTGAAGTTAACCCACCAAGTAAGCAACTTATGTGGACCAACCAGTTTGCTGTAGCCAAGATGGTAGCCAACTTCAGTGTGCTTTGGACTACTCTGACTGAGGAAGCCCTCTGGAGTGAGGGTGAAACGTTTCTGCTAAAAAGAAACTGTCCAGATGAACTGATTGAGAATGAACGGATTTGATACCTGGACTATTGAGAATTAACTTTCTTGACTGCTCTACTGTGTTTTAGAGAGGACAGCCTGAGTGACGTCACACGCACTAACGTCCAAACTGTAATGTTTTGCAAACATGTTCGTTGAGCTCCAGTTCGCAGCCACACAGATGTCTGCAACTGGTACGCCCTTGAACAGTGACCACGAGGCTGCCAAGCCTCGAGTAGAGTGGGCACGTACCCCAGAGGGCACCTGTTGACCTTTGCTACTGTACGGCCTTTTAATGGCCTCAGTCACCCAGTGTGAGAGGCACTGCTTTGACAGGGCCCTGCCTGTAGCCGGGACGGCAAAACATACAAACAGTTGGTTTGTTTTCTTCCAATCAGCTGTTTTTTCAATGTAAGCCCTCAGGGCCTGAACTGGGCAGAGTGCTCTCAGCCTCCTCTGTTCCTCAGTGAGGACAGGAGCAGGAGAAAATGAAGAGAGTTCAAAGTCCAGACTTCTGGGATTCAAAGTTAGAACCTTTGGGACGTATGCAAGGTTATGTCGTAGGGTGACCTTTGACCCGTCAGGGGCAAACTTAGTACACATTGGGTGCACTGACAAAGCGTGGAGGTCACCCACACGTTTAGCTGAGCAAAGAGTCAGGAGTAAAGCAGTTTTATAAGAAAGCAAATCTATCTTAATGTCACTTAAAGGTTCGAATGGGGGCTCACAGAGAGCACTCAGGACCAATTGGAGGTCCCAATCAGGGGTTAAAGTCCTGCTGGGAGGTCTCTTCCTCAATACGCCCTTCATGAACCTTATCATGAGAGGGTGTGCACTGGGTATCTTTCCCCCCCATGCCGAGATGGCTGATAAAAACACTTTAATTGTGGAAAAAGAGCAGCCTTTCTCCAGCAGGTCCTGTAGAAAGGTAAGAAGCTGGACCAGGTCACAGGAATAAGGAACAATATTCCTTTCCATGCACCAAGCTTCAAAAACACACCATTTACGAGCATAGAGAGTCTGTGTTGACATTGCTCTCGCTCCCTGGATCGTGTTAACCACATTGCTGGGGAGGCCTGAAGCCATCAGTTTGTTCCTCTCAGCAACCAAGCTGAAATCCGCCACAGTCCTGGGTATAAGTAGAGGGGTTGTTTCTGTAGTTGAGGCAGTGGACCCCTGAAGGGAGGCAGTTGTCCATGTTCCAGAATTAAGTACACCTCCGAGGGCCATGGGCCCTGTGGCTCCCTGGGGGCCAACAATATTAGGGAGGGGTTCTTCCTGTAAGTGTGCTCCCGCGTCACCCGAACTGGGGGGTGCTGGGGGAGAGGTGCAATGCATTGCCTCTGCTTGTCAACCGTGGGCCAGAACACCTACTGTTGCTCTGTTTAGTGAGAGGCACGGTACGTAGGACGTGCAGGTTTTGTATGCGAACAGACCTCTGGATCCCGGGCCGTTCCGTGGCTGGGTCTGGTTCACAAGCATCCAGATCCACCACTGCTCTGGAGCTGGCTGTTACTCCAGGGAGCTGTGTCATGCACACTTCTCCTAAGGACGTGTTTTGACCAAGGTGGTGGTGACCCGTACGCCCAGAAATATGGTAATCTAGGTGCGTTTTTGCAATATTATGACTGAGCTGAAAACCTCCCGATGAGGGGATGTTATTTGAAAGCACAACTGGGCTAGTGCGTTGAGCTTGGTCACACATTGCAGGTTCTCTGGTCATGCACAACCTGCTGGTTTTACAGGATGAAAAGCTAGTTCCAGTTTGAAGGCCTAAAACTGCACGAATATCATTTTTCTGCTCAGTATCTACAAGCCTGGACGATTTCACTAGGTCCAGGCTTTCTCGGGCACGAGGAAGAATTATCTGATTCAGCCCAGGTACATTCCTTATTTTGTAACAACATGTATTTACAACTTCTGCAGCATTATTGTTGTCCCTTCTGTCAGCCTGTGTGCCTGGCCCGGGCCTGCAGGCTTCTGTTGCAAACCCCCCGTGGCTCAGTTCTATCATCCGCTGAAATGCGTTTGGGAGCCATGACGGTACGTTGCCATGGTCACTGTGTTCGGTCGGCACGCCCTCCGGGCATGTAGATATGTTGCAGGCTTGGGGAATTTGTGTATTGTCGGCCCCCTGAGTTCCGGCGGTGCAGGGGGGTAAATGTGTGACCCCCCTCACCCGGCCTTGTGTGAGCCGGTTTACCTGCTCGCAGACGCCTCGGGGTCTGTCTGCTGCAGACAGTCCCGGGACAACCTGCTGGGGTTTATTGTTCTGATCTAGCACCCCGTGCACCGCGAGGGAGGGGGGGTGGCAGCCCCCACCCTTCATAGCGATTGTTATCAAAGGGGAGCTGGTGTTGTTGTTGTTCATCACTTTTTTTTGAGTCAAGAAACAGGGCAAAACTGTTCTTTTGCATTTTTATTTTGTGTTTTGTGCAACAACCTTTTGACTTTATTTCATACACATCAGAACATTCATGTTTTGTGCATACAGTAAAGTCACCAGCTTTTTGTAGTCTCTTACAAATAAAGTCTGGGCATGTAAATGTTGGCTCCCGTACCCCTTGGGCGGACAAGCCAGCAGAACGCCTGTTTCGTCAGGCTCGCTTCTGTCTTGCATCACAATTCGCCGAAGAGGTCCTCTGGTGGACCGCCTGGCGGTGGACGAGTCTGTTCCTACTCCAGGACTGACTGGCCTGAGGTGGACCCGGTGGGGGTCTCTGCCGGTGCCCCCCCCTCGTACGCCGGCCTCTTCTGCGGAGTATGACGTGTGGCTGAGCGGTGTCGAGGCTGCATGGATCTGCTCCCGCTTGTCTCCCTGGGGGAGGGGGGGCTGCAAAAGCTCTCCTCGGCATGCTCTCTCGGAGGGCCTCAGCCTGATTACGCCTCTGCTCCAGCCTGGTGTGTATCCGGTCCAGGGCTCTCCCGAAGAGTCCCGTCGGCTCTATCGAATGATGCAGAAAATGGACCCGCTGATCTTACAGAAGGTTTGTTAGAGTCATCCACAGATGATGTTGGGCAATGAGCACCTCAGCCATACATCTGCCTTGTGCAATGGCTGCTGTCCCCATCATGCAGAGCACAAAGTTCGTGGCCCTACGGGCTTCTTCTAGCACCTCAGTGGCAGCCTGCTTATCTGTCGTCACCTGGAGCTCCTGTAGCTTTTCTGCCAGGTACGCCTGCATCATGGCGGATGCATTCATCATGCGTGCCGCGAGGCCCTGAGCACTGTAACACTTCTCGAGCTGTGCAGCTAAGGCTCGACAGGCTTTACTGGGCAAAGTTGGTTTTGTTCCAGAAGATCTGGGGGCCAGGTGAGAAGAAAGCGTGTCCTCCATCTGTGGCACATTCGCTATTCCTGCTGCTTCCATTCTAGCCACGTCGAGGAACTGTGAGAGCGGGAGCAGCATGGGAGCTCTGGGTTCAACCCAGATGCGAGTCAGCTCTGTGAGGAAATCTGGGAAGATGGGCATCCTGTGCCTTGTTGTGGATTGTTGTTTGGCATAAAAATAATTCCCTGCCAACCTCGTGACCTGTTGACGTGCTGGAGGTTTTGGCCAAGGGATCTACAGCGCGTCCGCCGCTCTGCGGCACAATTCGAACAGAGCGGGGATCGAAGTGTCCGTCTCTGGCAGCACTGGCGCCGGGTTGTGTGAGAGGTCCTTCTCCTCTCCTTCGTACTTGTTGTCGGCTTCATCACCAGAAATTTCACCTGAGGCTGTTAAGCGAGATCTCATCCGCGTTCATCATGCCTCGAGTGTCAAATTCGGCTGTCGAGTCCGAGAGCCACTAAGTCCGGGCTGTCGCCCCATTCGACCCGAGTACTGTCTTCCAAATCCATGCTCTCGTGCTCCGGCTTGGGAGTGAGAGCCTCTGTGAGGTCCAGGTCTGTTGGCGCCGCAGCTGCACCCATGGCCTTGGCCACGAAGTCTACTCGGTGTCTCCTCACCGCTTCTAGCATCTGGCTACAGTGTGGACAGGAGTCGGGTGCGTCCAACGCCATTTTCGCGTGCAACATCCCCAGGAAGACAGGACAGGCCTCGTGGGTGTCTGTCGCTGAAAGGGAAAAACTGCAGCCACTGAGGCAGGCGCCCGAGCTGGGGCTCGCCGCCCTACTAGTCTTGGCTTTTGCTTTCCTTTCTCGGGAGCCATGTCCGAGAAAAAACAAGCAAGTTTTCTTAAAATCCTTGTCGGAGACGGCTCCTCCGTCGCGTCGCTTTCGCTGGCTAGCCTACTAAGACTTTAGCAGGGTAGCGATGTGACGCAGTTAGCGCCGTCGAGCGAAGCAGTCTGCGGAGAGAAGAGAAGAAAACTTCGGGGTTAAGGAAAAATGTGCCGGACTAGCTTTCGCCAGCCCAGCAATACGCAGGAAATTTCTCTGTACGCTCAGCGTAGGGAGCAAGCTCACCTCTGGTCGAGCGATGTGACAACAGAGAAGTCCCACGAAGTTCAGGTTTAAGCGAGGTGAAGGGCAAAAAGAGAAAGTAGGATGGGCGTCCGCGTCTTAAGTACCCAGAGGGCGGGGCCTCTAGGGAGACGCTGACGCCCCCTGCCATAAAGGCGTGAATGTATTCCTTCAGGTAATCGCGCGGGGGCGCAATTCCCATAGCAATAGTGTTGCACCGAGAGACCTGACTGATAAGGGAACCCTCACTTCTATTAACTTTAATAGTAATCTACCGGTATTTCTCCTCTCAATAATCTTTTGCATTTGTGACATGATATAAAACTTGAGTGGCTTAAGATTGCATAACCCACTCTAAATGGATGATGAAAGGGGTCACAGGTTTGTACCATAAAATCCCTGTTCTTAAACAGCAGATAAGGTTTCAAAATCATAGTGCACTTTATACCTGTATTGTGAACTCTTAGCTATTAAAACAATTTTATTAAACAAAGCTTACAAAACTGTGGACACAAGTTAAAACAGGAATCAATTTTTGATTTGCAGATTTTCAGAGCAGCTTTAAAAGGACAAAACCTCTCTAAAGTTGGAGTTTGGACTCATAAATCAAAGTGATCAACTGAATTGAGAAAAGAAGGACAGCTGCTGGCTCTGTCACTAACAGGTATGTGAATTTCTAAAAACCCATGAGTTAAAGATTGAAATCTAATCTAATAACAAGGATGTAACTATCCCCATATACAAAAGTGGTTGTTCTCATTAACAGATTATGTGACCTGTTTGGTATTTCTGGTACGGTTTTAAATTGGTTCAATTCTTATTTATCTAATAGGTCTTTTACTGTTTTCATGAACAATGTTCATTCTGACGTTTCTGATCTGCCCTATGGGGTGCCCCAGGGTTCAGTTTTGGGCCCGATCCTCTTTTTATTGTACCTACGCCCATTAGGCTTTATCTTAAATAGCTTTAGTAACGTCTCATACCATGTGTACGCTGATGACATTCAATTGTATTGTTCATTTCGACTGTCTGAATTCTATAAATTGACTGAACTCAGTAACTGCCTATCAGCCATTAAGATATGGCTTAATGACAACCACCTGCAGCTAAATGCTAACAAGACTGAAACGCTTATCGTTGCTCCGGATGATAAAATCATTGAAATTAAGAAGCATCTTGGGTTCTTAAACCTTGCGAACAAAAACAACCTCAGATATCTGGGTGTTCTCTTTGACAGCTCTCTGTCAATGGACAATCATTGCAAATTGTTAGCTCGAAACAGTTTTTATCATTTAAGGAATATTTCTAAGCTACGTGCTATTGTATCACAAAAGGAATTAGAAATGATTGTCCATGCATTTATTTCTTCTCGCCTAGACTATTGTAACGGCCTTTTAGTGGGGATTAGTAAATCCTCCATAGCTTCCCTTCAATCTGTGCAAAACGCTGCAGCCAGGCTTTTGACTAGAACCCCCAGAACAGCTCATATCACTCCGGTTCTGGCCTCTCTACACTGGCTCCCAGTTCATTTTAGGTCACATTTTAAAATTTTATTATTAACTTTTAAAGCATTACATGGTGAGGCTCCTAAATATTTATTGGACCTTTTGAAGCCTCTTTGTCCATCTAGAACTCTGAGGTCTTCCAATAAGCTACTGCTGACAGTTCCGAGAACTCATTTTAGAACTCGTGGCGATAGAGCATTTGAAGTGGTGGCTCCGAGGCTCTGGAACGCTCTCCCTATAACAATACGCTGCTCCGAGTCAACAGCTGCATTTAAAAACAGTCTTAAGACTCATCTCTTCAGACAGGCGTTTGGTTAACTTTGTACATTGTTTTTAGAGCTAGTTATGTTTTACCTTTTTGTATAGTATCTCTGTGATTTTTGTATAGTATCTCTGTGATTTTATAATTTTATTTCTGTGATTTTATGATTTTATTAGGGATGGGGCAGATCCGATCCAGTATCGGTATCGGTATCCGATACCAGCATTATTTAAGTATCGGGTATCGGATCAAACCTGCCGATACTTTTCCGATCCAGCTTCAAAGAGCACTTGTGTTCAATCACAATCTGTGACTGCCCTTTTTAACATTGTGTGAGATAAACCCAATGAAGACACTCTTAAGCCTTACAATAAGGGGGTTCCCTATTGTAAGGCTTAAGAGTGTCTTCATTGGGTTTATCTCACACAATGTTAAAATGAATAGTTTGGGTGCAAAAGTTTCATTATACAGAGTCAAATACCTGAACAGTATCGGATCGGGAAAGTATCGGTATTGGTCGATACTGAGTTAATAAGTATCGGTATCGGATCGGAAGTGAGAAATGTGGATCGGTGCATCCCTAGATTTTATGATTTTATTTTTCCTCTTGTGAAGCACTTTGTGACTCTCATGTCTGGGAAATGTGCTATATAAATAAAAATTACTTACAGTATTTTCTGGTGTATAGGTCGCACCTGTGTATAGGTCACATTGTCCAATTATCACCAATAGATTGGAAAAATCCCTAGATAGGTCGCACCGGTGTATAGGTCGCACCTACGTTTAGCTCTGCTGCAAATGTCTGCCACAGGAGCGCACAGCAAGGCTTTTAAGAAGATTAACACTTAAAAACAATTATTTGTTTGATAAAAATTATAGCAAATATATGTCTGAGCTGAACTTTTCCTTAATAAATGAACGTAATTGTGAAATGAGCTGGATTTAAAAATTTGTTTCACCGAAAGTGATAGCAAGCCATATATAGGTCGCACCTGTGTATAGGTCGCAGGCCTTGAAAAAAACCATAAAAAGGTGCGACCTATACACCGGAAAATACTGGGTACTTACTTATACTTACTTACTTACTTACAAAAGACTTGACACTGTTTATGTTTATACTGTATGTATGAGGGAAAAAAGGACATATATAGACTAAGCATGTCTGTAGGAGCCATTTAAGTAATTGAAACAATACAAATGTTATTTTTGTTGTTTGAGTTGATTCTGTGGTTTATAGTTGTGGTTTTGCTGTTTGAAGAAAAATAAGCATTTGGAATTGTATGTTATTTAAGCTTATTACATGGTCCCTTTTGATAGGCTGTTGACTAATGGGTTTAAAGAGGACAAAATCATTTGTTTTTGAAGAAGTCTGGCACCCCTAGAGTAACACAGTCTTTTTACTATCACTTTCTATTTGTTTTAAATCTGTATACTGTATGTATTTTTTGTGTGTGTATCTCTTCTTATTACGTCCAGTAAGACACAAACATAATTGCTGGATTCAAGACCTCTTTTTTGAAGTAATGTGTCACGAAAGAGTTTTAAGAGGCTAGAATAGTAAGATCTTGCCACACTTACAATGTTTATTTCTGTTCTTGACATTTTAGGAGCCATGTCTTTGCATCCTGTTTGTAGGATCTTTATGATATTTAGTTTATGTGTGATTTTCTTCACACCACAATGCAATGGGGGAAACATTCTGGTGTTACCTGTCGATGGCAGCCACTGGATCAACATGAAAGTACTCCTGGAAGAACTTCATGCCAGGGGACACAATATGACTTTGATCAGGCCCTCCACCAGCTGGTACATTCCAGAAAACTCTCATCTCTTCTCAACCATTACAGTTCAAATACAAGAAGATTCAACAGACATTCTAGATGTGTTCATAGAGGAGCAAATGAGGGTAAGGGATTATAAATCTACACATTTATTTCTATATGTCATTCAGTCAGATATGCTGATACACTGTTCTTTTCCCCAAAATTGTTTTCAGGCACAGAGAGAAGGGGCTTCACTGCTGACTTTGTTCAAAATCACCAAAAGCTATTTTTCTATGGTTACTAAAGGCCATATTCTTTGGTGTGATGCTATTACTCAAATTTTTGATAATCCAGAAATGGTCAAAAGTTTAAAAGATTCATCATATGATCTTGTTCTTACTGATCCAGGAGTCGGAACAGGGGTGGTGTTAGCCAAATATTTCAAATTGCCTTTAGTCCTAAATGTGCGCTGGATTACCAGTGGAGAGGGCCACTTTGTGTTGGCCCCCTCACCATTTTCTTACGTCCCAGTTCCAGGATCTGGCTTAACAGACAAAATGAATTTCATCCAGAGGGTCAAAAACATGCTCTTCTACAGCATCATATTGTTTCAGGAGAAATTCTTGTTGGGGCCTATCTATGATGCCATGTGTGAGAAGTATATAGAGGGTGGTTGTGACATTGTCTCACTGCTTCAAGACGCAGACATCTGGCTGTTCAGGTCAGATTTTGTGTTTGATTTCCCTCGGCCGACAATGCCAAATATTATGTACATTGGAGGATTCCAGTGCAAGCCAGCTCAGCCTCTCCCAGCAGACCTGGAGGAGTTTGTTCAGAGTGCTGGAGAGCATGGAGTGATCGTCATGACTCTGGGAACCTTTATCAATGCTTTGCCAAAGGAGGTTGCAGAAGAAATGGCCTGTGTCTTTGCCAAGCTTCCACAAAAGGTAACAATTGGTACTGATTCAACATGTATTAAAGCCACGTTTGATTTGGATACTTCTACATTATGCCTATGCATTTGGTCACTGACTTCGTCAGTGATGAGTGCACACACCAGCATAGTGCACACATTCATTCACTTCACCAAGCAGAAATCCATCAACGGATAAAACAAAATGTAACAAATTCATCAAAACAAAGTAAAGTCAGGTCCTCTGGATGAATTCTTCTTGTTGAAATGTTCAGTCTTTTATCCAAAAGACCTTGCAATTCTGAGGAGCTGCAATACATCCAATCCTTTAAATAGCACCTTATAATAGTTGATCAACCAGTTTGTTGTAGACAAACACAAGAACTATGGGTTCCCATGATAAAGGAGGACCATCAGCCTAACAATTGGTCATTAGTGCCCTGATTGATGCTTGTGATTCACAGGGGACTGAGTGATACCAGCGGCGGCCCGTGAAAGGTCCACCAGGGAGGGCTATTTCTCAAAAACGAAAAAAAAACAAAAAAACGTTCACTGTTCAAATCTGTTTATTTTTGAAATGCAGATTAACACAAGGTAAACAGAACAATTAAATGTTCAGGATGAGAAGAACCAATTTGACTCACTAAAGCCCCTTTCATAAGTCAAAACCGTGCAATTCCCACACAGACCAGTCCGGCTTTAATCCCCTTCAGTTCATTCATAAAACAAAGTTGAATCCGGCCATGGCCCGCCCTCAATGGAGCATTCACAAAACGATTGGCAGCGCGGGTTGAAAAGAGGCGTGGTGAAAATCTGCAGCTCAGAGGACGTGGTGCCTGCGTGTTTAAAGTGGGACCGCAGAGGTGTCTGTAAACAAACATGGCGACGCTAGCGAACATCGTTGTGCTTATCCGAATGCTTTTTTTTTTTTTGCTCTCGCATCAATCCGCTCCAGAAGGGCCCCATCCTTCACTGTACCGGTAAGTCCCTTATTAATTTCCTCCTCTGCGCGCAGAGACAGGAGTACACGGGTCTCGGCATCACCCCAATTAGCCATTTCCGTGATGATCAATAAAAAAAGAAAAAGATTCGGCGAAGAATAGCGAGTGATGCGCAAGCGAAATACAAATGTCATGTTCTTGTTTACACATTTAAATAGAGCGCGACAGTGGGCGCCGGGAGAGTACGTGGGAGAGTACGTCATTATTCAAATCAGTTTGAAGCCGCAGACACGGCACACCTTTCACAAGTCGACAGATCCGAGCTTAATACTACCTCTGCTCACGGATCAGCGGCGCATCAGAGGCGAGTAAAATTAACTCGCCAAGCTGCGTTTGTGTTTTTTCTGAATGCTCGTTGGAGGACTGAACACGCATCAGACACGGATTGAGCTGTTTCATGAAAGGGGCTTATACATAGAACAAACATAAAATATATAAATAAATAGATTATACATAAATAATAGTAATACAAGTTCATAATATAAATAGAATCAAGTTCTTTTTTTTAGTACATGTTCTCTTAAATATTCCTAATTTTAAAGGTCCTAATGTACCTTAGTATACAGTATATAGCATTTCACCATATAAATGTACCTTAAATGTTTCAATGTTAATAGGAGCTAGTTGCTTGCAAGAGGGTTTATTTTCATTCTCCAGATCAATACAGTGTTAAGAAATAGTAAAACACCACCAGTGACATTTGGTATATAAAATTATTAATGTTTGATCATTTTTTATTAACAAATTGAAATAAATGTAGCCATCAGAGTCCAATACAATAACCTGGAGGCTAGCACTGGCATCCTAACTCCACAAACAAACAAAGAAAAAAACAAACTCACCAGTTCCCACTTGCAGTCAGCTGAAGGCTTTTTTCACAAACAGAACCATCTAAACGTTAAGAGGCATATCAGTCAGGAATGGTAATATAATAATATAAGCATTAGATAAAGACTAGCATTAGCATGCTAGCTCCAGAAACAAACTCACCAGTTGCCACTTTTAGAATAAACTGTCAGCTGAAGGCTTTTTCACAAACAGAGACTTCTAAACGTTGAGAGGCATATCAGTCAGAAATGGCAAATAAGCATTAGATAAAGGGCTTTCAATGATTTAAAACCTACCTGAGCCAGCCTGCTTGAGTCACTGACTGCACGGCTCATTTCCCAGACAAAAAAAAGAAGACCAGAAGCACATGATCAGTGGGTAAAGCTAACGTTGGACGTGTCCAGGGCGCTGAAATCTGCGCCCAGCATCTTCCCATTGTTTTTGTAACGTTGTGGAATAACTGCGCATGCGCCATTTATGATGAGAGTCTATGGATAAGATTCATGCACTCCTCTTCTTCTTCTTTCGGCTTTTCCCTTTTCAGGGGTCGCCACAGCGAGTCATCCTCCTCCACCTCACTCTGTCCTCTGCATCCTCTGTCCTCACTCCAACTACCTCCATGTCCTCTCTAACTGCATCCATATA
Source organism: Garcialebias charrua (assembly GCA_038048925.1). Classification (NCBI taxonomy): domain Eukaryota; kingdom Metazoa; phylum Chordata; class Actinopteri; order Cyprinodontiformes; family Rivulidae; genus Garcialebias; species Garcialebias charrua. The sequence goes on from JBBPBX010026107.1 coordinate 36,758, forward strand.
TCTCCTCTTTGGTCTCCCTCTTTGTCTTTTTCCTGGCAGCTGCATTTCTAACATCCTTCTACCAATATACCCACTGTCCCTCCTCTGGACATGTCCAAACCATCTCAGTCTGGCCTCCCTAACTTTATCTCCCAGTTGTTTAACATGTGCTGTACCTCTGATGATCTCATTCCTGATCTTATCCATCCTTGTCACTCCTAAGGAGAACCTCAGCATCTTCATTTCTGCTACTTCCAGTTCTTTCTCCTGTCTTTTTGTCAATGCCACTGTCTCCAGACCATACAACATAGCTGGTCTCACCACTGTCTTGTAAACTTTTCCTTTGACCTTTGCTGACACCTTTTTGTCACAAATCACTCCTGAAACTTTTCTCCATCCACTCCATCCTGCCTGGACTCTCTTTTTCACCTCTTTACCACATTCCCCATTTTCCTGGACAGTGGACCCCAAGTACTTGAAGTCCTGCACCTTTGTGACCTCTGCTCCTTGTAGCCTCACTGTTCCACTGGCCTCCCTCTCATTCACACACATGTACTCTGTCTTACTACGGCTGACTTTCATTCCTCTTCTTTCAAGTGCATACCTCCACCTCTCCAAGTTCTCTTCCACCTGTTCCCTATTCTCACCACAGATCACAATGTCATCTGCAAACATCATAGTCCATGGGGATTCCTGCCTGACCTCATCTGTTAGTCGGTCCATCACCAGAGCAAACAAGAAGGGGCTCAGAGCCGATCCTTGATGCAATCCCACCGCCACCTTGAAGCTATCTGTCACTCCCACAGCACATCTCACCACTGTCCTGCTGTCCTCATACATGTCCTGTACCAGTCTAACATACTTATCTGCCACTCCAGATTTCCTCATGCAATACCACACCTCTTCTCTTGGCACCCTGTCATATGCTTTTTCTAAATCCACAAACACACAATGGAGTTCTTTCTGACCCTCTCTGTACTTCTCTATCAACATCCTCAAAGCAAAGATGGCATCTGTGGTGCTCTTTCTTGGCATGAAACCATACTGCTGCTCACAGATAGTCACCTCTTGTCTAAGCCTTCCTTCCACAACTCTCTCCCAGATCTTCATTGTGTGGCTCATCAACTTAATTCCCCTGTAGTTGCTACAACGGTCTTTTGCACGTGACGTCACGGCTCGTGTCTTTTTGCACTTCCGGTCGTCATGTTGGGTGGATACCGGTTCATTTAAACAGAGGAAGTCCATGTTAAACACAGTGCGATACAGAACAATAACATCAGCAAAATGCAAACTAAATATAAAAATGAGCAGAAGCCTTATAGAGAGAAACTCAACCTTGAAGCCAGAGAACGTTACATGGTGAAGTTAGCTTCAATTAACAACATTGATCCTTACGAGGTAGCAGCTAAGGCATGGACTTCCTCTGTTTAAATGAACCGGTCTCCACCCAATATGGCGACCGGGAGTGCAAAATGTCACGTGTCTGCAAAAGACCGACTCTGTACATCACCCTTGTTCTTAAAAATGGGAACCAGCACACTTCTTCTCCATTCTCCAGGCATTTTCTCACCCTCAAATATTCCATTAAACATTTGAGTCAAAAACCTCACTGCCATCTCTCC
>JBBPBX010026108.1:0-32266 GCA_038048925.1 Garcialebias charrua
TTGAATGATAACCTCAGCTGGAGCAACAACACCACCAGCCTGATCAAGAAAGGTCATCAGAGACTCTACTTCCTCAGACGGCTGAGACGAGCCGGTCTGAGAAGCTCAGTCCTCACCTCGTTCTACAGGTGTGCAGTGGAGAGCGTCCTGTGCTCCAGCATCAACGTGTGGCATGGAGGCTGCACAGTTGCAGAGAGGAAAGCTCTACAAAGAGTGGTGAAGGCTGCACAGAAGTCTGTGGGAGTCAGTCTCCCCACCATCACAGACATTTACACCTCCAGATGCAGAAAAAGAGCCACCTGCATCATGAAAGACCTCACTCACCCAGCACACTCACTCTTTGCACCACTCCCCTCGGGACGGAGGTTGAGGAGCATCAAATGTAGAACCACTAGACTGAGGAACAGCTTCTACCCTGAGGCTGTCAGACTCATGAATAAATAAATAATAAGAATAAACACTGCAAAATGTCACATCATGCTGATGCTGATCTGTTTCTTGTTGCTGCGTTCATCTGTGACCATCTGCTCATGTTCGTGCTGCTGTTTATAATGATGTTTTTCTACTACATTAGGGCTTAGTGTATTACTAGCTGATGTCTCTCTTAGTTAATCCTAGATGTTATTATTGTTTTTCTCTTGCATTTGTTGTTGGATGTAACTGGGACCCTGTGTACATAATCTCGTTTTCAACACATGTACTACATGCGGTGCAAATGACAATAAATTCTCTCTGACTCTCTGACTCTCTGACTTCAGACTTTGACTCAGGAAGGAACTGTCTCTGTATGAGCGGCCATGTTTGTGTGTTGCTCATGCATTCTTTGTTCCATTTCATGTAGGCTCCACCCTTTAAGCCCCACCCATTGGGTTAATCCCTGCACTTCGTGCTAACACTGAAGACTTCTAGTCCACGCCCACCTGCCGTGAGCCCCGCCTCGGTCTGCTATTATGACCGCCTCTGTGGTCCACACTGCTCTCACCCACCTGGATCAGAAGGACTCATACGTGCGTCTGCTCTTTGTGGACTTCACATCTGCCTTCAACACCATGATCCCCCAAACTCTGATAGACAAACTATCCACACTTGGACTAAGCCCCTCTATTTGTAACTGGGTCTTAGACTTCTTAACAAACAGACCACAGTCCGTGAAGATCCACAACTTCTCCTCTTCCACCATCACCCTCAGCACTGGCTCTCCTCAAGGATGTGTGCTGAGCCCTCTTCTGTTCACTCTGCTCACATATGATTGTACAGCCACACTTCCAGGCTGTCATATTGTTAAGTTTGCAGATGATACAGCTGTGGTGGGATGCATCACAGATAATGATGAATCCAGCTACAGACAGGAGGTGGAACATCTGGAGAGCTGGTGCAAAGAGAACAACCTTCACATGAATGTGAAGAAGACGAAGGAGATGATTGTGGACTTCAGAAGGAACAAACACACCCACACCCCACTGTATATAGGTGGATCTGCGGTGGAGGTGGTCTCCAGTTACAAGTACCTGGGTGTACACTTGAATGATAACCTCAGCTGGAGCAATAACACCACCAGCCTGATCAAGAAAGGTCATCAGAGACTCTACTTCCTCAGACGGCTGAGACGAGCTGGTCTGAGAAGCTCAGTCCTCACCTCGTTCTACAGGTGTGCAGTGGAGAGCGTCCTGTGCTCCAGCATCAACGTGTGGCATGGAGGCTGCACAGTTGCAGAGAGGAAAGCTCTACAAAGAGTGGTGAAGGCTGCACAGAAGTCTGTGGGAGTCAGTCTCCCCACCATCACAGACATCTACACCTCCAGATGCAGAAAAAGAGCCACCTGCATCATGAAAGACCTCACTCACCCAGCACACTCACTCTTTGCACCACTCCCCTCGGGACGGAGGTTGAGGAGCATCAAATGTAGAACCACTAGACTGAGGAACAGCTTCTACCCTGAGGCTGTCAGACTCATGAATAAATAAATAATAAGAATAAACACTGCAAAATGTCACATCATGCTGATACTGATCTGTTTCTTGTTGCTGCGTTCATCTGTGACTATCTGCGTTCATCTGTGACCATCTGCTCATGTTCGTGCTGCTGTTTATAATGATGTTTTTCTACTACATTAGGGCTTAGTGTATTACTAGCTGATGTCTCTCTTAGTTAATCCTAGATGTTATTATTGTTTTTCTCTTGCATTTGTTGTTGGATGTAACTGGGACCCTGTGTACATAATCTCGTTTTCAACACATGTACTACATGCGGTGCAAATGACAATAAATTCTCTCTGACTCTGACTCTGACTATTTAAGTAGTCACTGACCAATAAACTATTCCCTAAAAATTTTCACACGGATAACACAGAGGTTTCTACTTACCAACATGGCTTCCAGAAGATTGTTCAAAAGGTGCGCAGGATGCGACCTCGGCATCATTCTGCAGGCCGACAAGCATGCTGTCTGCGAGACTTGCCTCGCAGCAGTCTATTTTTTCATTCAACCTTTATTTTGTCAGGTTAATCTCATTGAGCCTCGAGGACTCATTTACAAGAGCGACCTGCTACAAGCTAAAGAATGATGACAACAATAACAGTAGAAATTTCCTTAAACAATCAACAATAGACAAACATAAGAGAGAAATACAGATTTTTTTAAACAAATTAAAACAAAATATTAAAGTATCAAAACATTATAAGGTAGATGTAGAAAATCAGTAACAGGAACATATCTGCATTGGTTTTTGGTTCAGCACACCACGTGTCAAACCTGCCAGCTCCTGACGGAGGAGGAGAAGGAGCGCCTGTTCGACCTCGTTGCCTGGGAGGCAATGGAGGCTCAGCCAATGGTGGTCGTCCCGCCCAACCTGTGGTTCTTGGAGGCAGCGGAACACGCGTCCACGGGGGTAGCTAGCAAGGCCGGCCCGTCCTCCTCTGGGGGTTCGGCACTGGCCTCACCCTTCATTCACCAGCTGGAAGGTGCTAGCCGTCGTGTTGCCCCACTTCCATTGAAGTGCGCGGGACCGGCCCTACCCCCACCGAGGGAGAAGTCATGGTTGGCATGGCCACCACGACAGACGTGCTGGGCCCAGTCTGCCCACCGGGAGAACCGGACCCAGTGCCCTGCCAGCCTTTCGACACAGAGTCGTGCAGCAGCCGGGCACGTCTCCTGAGGGCGAAGGACAGACAAAACCCGACTCGGACGAACAGGGCCCCCACGCCAACCTGGCCAATGCGTTGCCCGACATAATCAAGTGGGCAGAGAGCACGTGCGGAATGACGGTCCCTGAAGGCACCACGCAGGCGTCTTCAACTTCACTCCTGACGGGAAGGTTCCCCGTGAAGGCTGGGAGCCAGGCGCAGATTATTTGGCCGTGTGTCCTGGACATTCTCTCCCTACTGCAGGCTGAAGGAAACAAGCTGTTGAAAATGAAAGCTCCCATCTCGTCATTTGTCCAGGTGACGAAGGTCCAGGGACTGACGGACCAGGCTTTTCCCCCGGTCCCGTCGCTGGAGCACAGCCTCTCCGTAGTTTTCGGCCTAAAGTCTGCTAAACATGTGGGAAAGCCTGCCACACCACCCGCGCCTGCAGACCAGTTTGCCACCAAGATGCAGGACCGCATCCACAGATGTGCTACACAGGTTGGTGCCGCGGCAAACAACATTGCACTCCTGGCGATCGGCGTTGGGCGGGTGCCGACGCACGAGAAGGCAGGAGCAGCTCTCGACGCGGTCACCAACCTGTGCGCTGTGCTTGTGACCTGTTCTGCTCAGATCACAGCGTGGGCCCCGCTACTCCAGAGGCAAGTGTGGCTCAAACTGTCCCTCACCATCCCGGAGGAAGTTAAAAAAAAACAGCTTCTGGAAGGTCCGGTTTCGCCACAGGGTCTGTTTGGCGTGCATTACCAGGCCGTGTTCGAGCAGCTACGTTCATCCTCGGAGGCGCTCGAACGGGTGAGGAAGCACGCAGCGTCGCCTCGGGCAGACCCTCGTGCTGCACGCGGTCCGGTGCGCCCTAGGGAGCAGAGCAGGGCGTACCGCAGCGTGCAGAGGCGTTCATCACCGTCACGGACCTTCGCTGTGCCGCAGACCCCAGCTCCGACCAGAGAGCACCCGGCTCACTATTACCAGCGGGCCGGGAGCTTCAGAGGGAGGGGACGCCAGCAAGCCCCGGGGGTCAGCCAGCACCAGAGTGCAAAAAGAGACCTGAATAAGAGATGACGGTGTGCGGGAGATGTTTTCAACAGTGTGTTTGCTACTGAAAATAAAGAATCTGTCATTCAAAACAGTGTTTTTTATTCAGACATGCTGGTTGCCTCTTTTCCGAGGTCCGTGAACGTATCTCAAAACTCGGGTAATGTGCAGAAAACAAATTCCTTCACACAAAGCCAAGCTACAGGTGGTCTCGATGTTCGCCCTGTGACCACTCCAGCCCCGCCTCCCAAAACGAGGGCGAGGGCACGCGTACGTGACTGCCAGCAGGCACAGAGCGTTGTACCACACGAACATGTCAGACAATCATCTGCACTTGTTAGAACGGTTAATTTTCATGAGCCTGGTCTGGACTAGCCTGGTTAAAACCAGACCCTTGTCCTTTACTTCGCTTTGGACTAGGGTCTGGCATTTCTCCCATAGACAACGATTTCTCCGGTCGATTTTTGACCGGACCAATCAGAGAACAGAAGGCGGATTACCGGACCAATCAGAGAACAGAAGGCGGATTACCGGACCAATCAGAGAACAGAAGGCGGAGTTTTGAACGACGTCGACTGACGTCGTCAGTTAAAATGGCTGCCGCCACGAAGGAATTTTCATGAAAACAAGGTAAAAAACTATTATTTCTTTGCTGAGAAAAAATACATTTCTTAGCTGACGTTATATCAGAAGTGTTCCTGAGCTTAACAGTTCCTAAATCAATTCACAAAATGGTCAAATCTGCTGGATTTAAATAGTTTCGGTTTGACATTTTCCAAACAGCCTCGGGTGCGCTACGAAAATAAATGATAAAAAAATCGAATTTTATCTCAAATGTTTCATCTAGGCCAACAGTCAGTAAATTAGAGCCATATAATTACACACTGGTAGCAGAAAAAATATCCACCGAGTGGTTTCTGAGCTATTTATCTGATAGCCTGGACCTCGCCAGGCTAAACTAACAAAACTCCACCTTCTGTTCTCTGATTTGTCCGGTCAAAAATCGACCGGAGAAATCGTTGTCTATGGGAGAAATGCCAGACCCTAGTCCAAAGCGAAGTGAAGGACAAGGGTCTGGATTTAACCAGGCTAGGTCTGGACACAATAGTTCCAGCCAGAACCTTTTTGTCCCTTTCTGCAACAAATCAAACAGCAGGTAATGTTACTGAACCATCTCAAAAAAGACGCTTATCATGCCTACATGACTCAAACGTGTGTGAGCGTTGCACCCTTGAGGCGACGTGCAGTAAACATCCCTTTCCAGATGGGCTTCCCTTGGGCCAACGCAGACTTTGTCCACTTGGCGGTGGTAGAGGCCAGGTTATGTCTCCTCAGGCAACAGAACGTGATGGCTGCTCCCTTGACAAATCACAGTGCAATTTGGTTGCAAACTTGCTCCCTGAACAAGTGGTTATGGCGTCTGGTTCACGACGGTTACACTCTATAGTTTGCAATGACGCCGCCCAGGTTCAACAGAGTTTTGGAGACAAACTCACATCTCATGCACAGGGGGCGGCGCTGCAATTGGAACTTCAGGAACTATTGGCCAAACACGTCATTTCCGGGGTCCCTCCGGACGAAGAAATGAACGGGTTTTATTCAAAATATTTCCTAGTCCCCAAGAAATCAGGGGGACTCTGACCAATTTTAGACTTTCAACATTAATAATAATAATAATAATAAACTTTATTTGTATAGCACCTTCCACAATGCCTTGCATTGACCAAGGTGCTTAACAGGATAAAAAGAAAAATAAACGGGAACAATAGATCAATGAAAATAGAATAAGAAACCACAGCGATAAAAGAAGGCAATGGAAATAAAAAATGCTACATACTAAAATAACACAAGTAATAAAAGTTACACACAGAAAGCTTTTTTGAACAAGTGAAATAAAAATGCAATTGAAATAAAGATGCTACATACTAAAATACAAAATAATAAAAGTTACACACTGAAAGCTTTTTTGAACAAGTGGGTCTTCAGTTTGGTTTTGAACAGAGTCAGATCAGAGGTGGCACGCAGCTCAAGGGGGAGGCTGTTCCAGGCTTTTGGGCCGGCAACAGAAAATGACCGGTCTCCCCATTGCTTGTACCTCGAGCGAGGCACCTCCAGCAGGTGTTGACTGGCAGATCGTAAGTCCCTGCCAGGCTGATGGACTTTCAGAAGTTCTGAGATGTAGAGGGGAGCAAGTCCATTCAGAGCTTTGAAAACAAACAGCAGCAACTTGAACTGTATCCTGAACTGAACTGGGAGCCAGTGTAGAGAGGACAGGACAGGAGTGATGTGTTCATATTTTCGTGTGTTGGTCAAAAAGCGCGCGGCAGAGTTCTGTACAAGCTGTAAACGGGAGATGGAGGATTGATTAATGCCAAGATACAAAGCATTACAATAGTCAAGTCTGGAGGTCACAAAGGCATGGATGGCCTTCTCCAGATCACCACGACTAAGAAATGACTTGACTTTGGAGAGCAGACGGAGTTGGAAAAAGCTGGTCTTGACAACAGAACTGATCTGTTTATCAAACTTTAAATTGGAGTCAAACTGCACTCCAAGATTTCTGACCACCGAGTTGAAGTGGGGGAGGGGAAAACCAACACTGGGACAGGGAAGGATGTTGCTGGTGTCATCAGGTGCACCAAACAAAATGCATTCAGTTTTATCTGTGTTTAGGTGGAGGAAGTTTTGAGAGAGCCAGTGCTTAATGTCATTTAAGCAGTTGACAAGAGTGTTTGAACTGAGTGAGGGGTTGGGAGTGACTGGCAGATAGATTTGTAAATCGTCTGCATACATGTGAAAAGACAGGTTATGACGTGTGATGATTGATCCTAATGGCAGCATGTAAAGAGAGAAGAGGACTGGCCCTAGAATAGATCCCTGTGGTACGCCGGAGGTCAGAGGGGTTGATGAAGAGGAGGACAGATCGCCTATCATGACAGAGAAAGTTCTCCCAGACAGGTAAGATTTGAACCACTCAAGCACAGCTCCCTGGAGGCCAACCTGCTGAGACAAGCGGTTGATTAGTACCTGATGGTCGACGGTGTCAAAAGCTGCTGAGAGGTCTAACATCACCAGCAGTGCAGGGTTTTTTGCATCCAGAGACAGAAGAATGTCATTCTGTACTTTGAGCAGTGCAGATTCAGTGCTGTGACGAGCTCGAAAACCTGACTGAAATTTTTCAAACAGGTTGTTGAGTTCTAGAAAAGATTGAAGTTGAATAAAAACAATCTTTTCTAGGACCTTTGATAGAAATGACAGATGGGAAACTGGCCTGAAATTAGAGAGAGCTGTAGGATCTAGGCCTGGTTTTTTTAGAAGAGGCCTGACCACAGCATGTTTGAAAGCAGATGGCACATAACCTGAAGTTAGACAGCTGTTGATAAATGACAAAACAGAAGGACCAATTACATCAAAGCATTGTTTGAACATTTTAGAGGGAATGATGTCCAGAGAACAGTTTGTTGGTTTCATCTGCTGAACCACCTTGGTGAGTTGAGGCAGTGAGACGAGATCAAACTGGTCAAAAACAGCAGTGGTTATTGTAGAGGTACATGACAGGATGGTGTTGGATGAACTGACAATGTTCTGTCTGATAGAGTCTATTTTGTTGACAAAATAGCTCTGAAAGTCATCACAGGTAGACTGTGTGGCAGTTTTCAGAACATTGACAGATGGATTGATGACAGACTGGAGTGTGCTGAAAAGCGTCCTCGGCCGGTTGGAGCTGGTGGAGATTAAGTTGGAGAGGTACTGTGACTTGGCCTGTTTCACAGCGTTATCATACTCACAGAGACAGTCTCTCAGTATTCCCTGAGATACATGAAGCCGGTCACGCTTCCATTTTCGCTCTGCTTGTCTGCAACGTTGTCGAAGAGCTCGCGTCGTTTCGTTGAGCCATGGTGATGGTCTGTTTTTTGAAGATGCCTGTTTGAGAGGAGCGATGGAGTCCAAGATCGTTGTGCAGGTGTGATGGAAGGAGCTGATGAAGTCCTCAGGATGTAGAGATGGGTTCAGGCTGACAGCAGAGCAAAATTCAGTGCTCTTAAAGGCATCAGTAAACTCATTTGGAGTTAATGGGTTGATGGAGCGGCAGAAACGTGCTGGGAGAATAGCCTTTGGTGCAGGAGTGGTGAAAAATTCAAATAATATGGGAAAATGGTCTGAGATACAGGTGTCCAGGATCTCCACAGCAGGTATTTGAAGGCCGTGGGAGATAATTAAATCCAGTGTATGACCCAGGGTGTGTGTGGCCCCCGAGATCGACTGTGACAGGTTAAAAGAGTCCAGGAGGTTCTGAAACTCACATCCAAGCTGATTACTTGGGCAGCAGGTGTGCACGTTGAAGTCTCCACAGAAAAGCCAAGAGTCAAACTTTGGTAGCAAGTCCGCCAGTAGTTCTGAAAACTCACTGACAAAGTTTTTATTGTATTGTGGGGGCCTATAAAAAACGCCACACAAAATAGGTTTAGCAGATTCCAGCACAAAAAACATGCTTTCAAAACTGGAATAATTTTTCTGAGGCAACAAACGGTACTTGAATGCATCACTGAACACAGCAGCCAGGCCCCCTCCCTTTCCAGCCCCACGCGGAGCGCTCAGGTGGGAGTAGCCATTTGGGAGGAGTTCAGAAAAGGAGCTGTTGTCTCCTATTTTCTGCCAGGTTTCAGTAATCAAAAACAGATCCAGACGATGAGTTGAGATCAAATCACTTAATATAAAAGTTTTATTAGTAATTGATCTGGCGTTAAACAATGCTGCACGTACTGGAACGCTGCCAGTTACGTCACTCTCAGCTGCTCGAGCAAGCGGGCGGAGGTGTTGTTTAACGCTGCCTCGCTTCACTGTTTTCCACACCGGGGGGCAAGATGGATACTGGTCGCTGGCGACATGATTGATAGCAACAAGGCTTCTGTGGCGACGAGCGAAGGAACGGCGGACATCAAAGACGCTGAATTCAGGAGGTAAGTCAGCCGTCGGCGTGTTGTGAGACGACAGATACTTTTTAAATCTCACCAGGACGCCTGCCCTCGTTCCGCGTCTTCTGCGCCGCTTGTTGCGTGGCAGCGTGGTCGCGTTGCGTTGTAGGTAGGCTGGGATCGAAGCCAGGAACGGTGGTGGTGGAGGAGGCTTGAAATGTCCATATTCGCCAGTAGCCGGTGTGTTGATCAGCGAGTCTCGATCAACAACTACATTATGAAACGTCCCTTTCATATGTTAACGTTGAAGCGTGTTCTCGAGAACGTGATGGCATGGGACTGGTTCGTATTAAAGCTGCAGTATGTAGCTTTTTTTATGAACATATTTCTTCACTCTGTCACTACCTCCTGACAGACTGATGTTAGCCAGGTAATCTCTGAAAAAAAATTAAAAAAAATATTGTCCCCTTGCTTCTCCAGGTGGTAAATAAGCATTTCTAAAAAGAAAAGGTGACCCGCCATTTTCCAGCCAATAAAAACAGAGTTTGTAACCAGCCAATAAAAACAGAGCTTGAATTTGAATCAGCCAATAAAAACAGAGCTTGAATTTGAAATTCAACAGACCACAAGGGGGCAGAGCCACATATGGCTCTGAGGGGGAGGGATCAGAATGCTTTGCCTGTTGAAAATATTTCTAACTGCTGCAGTTCTACAGAAACTGCATACTGAACCTTTAATCGATCTCAGAAATGCCTACTTCCATATGGGCAGCACGGTGGCACAACTGGTAGAGCTGCTGCCTCTCAGCGAGAAGGTTGCCGGTTCAAATCCCGGTCCGGGGCCTTTCTGGGTGGAGTTTGCATGTTCTCCCCGTGCATGCGTGGGTTTCCTCCGGGTACTCCGGTTTCCTCCCACAGACCAAAAAACATGCTTGTTAGGCTGATTGGTGACTCTAAATTGACCCTAGGTGTGAGTGTGAGAGTGGATGGTTGTTTGGTGTGAGTGAGACAGGTCCCTCTTGTAAATGAGTCCCCGTGACTCAACGAGGCTAGCCTGTATAAATAAAGGTTGAATGAATGAATGAATGAAAAATATACCGATCGTCCCCAAACACAGAAAGTTCCTCAGGTTCGCCTTTCAGATGACCTGTTACAAGTTCAATCACCTGCCGTTGGGGTACGCTCTTGCGCCCAGGACCTTCACAAAGGTTATCGAAGCAGCGCTTCAACCGCTGCGATCGAGGGGCTTCAGGATACTGTATTACATCCACGATCTGTTGCTTCTGTCTGGATCTCAACAGGAGGCAGCGACACAGATGGAAATTCTGGTGAGTCATCTGTCTCGCTTAGGTTTTTCAATAAATTGGGAGAAAAACTCTTTCACCAGCCCAACAGATAGTCTTTCTGGGCGTCAGTTTCTGCTCAATAAGTATGCAGGCTGTACTGACGGACCAGAGGAATGAATCTCTGATGTTACTCCTCCGGCGTGTCCAGCCCTACAACACAGTGTCGGCGATCACAATTATGCAGCTGTTAGGAATGATGGCCGCCAGGCATTCTGTGGTAAAACTAGGTTTATTGCACATGTGGAAGTTACAAAGGTTGTTTATTCGTCAGAGAATAGACCCTGTACGCCACAAGGGACGCCAGGTCATGGTTCCCCCATCGTGGAGAACGGACTTGGTGTTCTGGGGGAATCCCAGGACTCTGTCAGAGGGAGTTTCCCTGGGCAAAGTGACGTCATGGAAGGCGGTCTTTACCGATGCGTCCCTTTCCGGTTGGCGGGGGGACATGTCAATCTCAGATGGTGAACGGGATGTGGCCGGCCGGCACGTCTCTCCACATAAATGTGTTGGAGTTGTTGACAGCGTACAAAGTTCTGAAACACTTTGCTCACATGCTTCATCAACAGGATGTCCTCATACACACGGACAACAAAGCAGCTGCTGCTTATATAAACCGCGAGGGTGGGGTTCGTTCAGCCCAGCTTTGAATACAGCCAGAAAGCGGCTCTGCTGGGCAAATGTTCATCTAAGGTCTCTGAGGGCTGTTTACATTCCAGGAGTGCAAAACAAAGGTGCCGATATCATGTCGAGAGGGGGGCCTCTGGACAGAAATTGGATGTTACACCCGGACCTTGTGTCTCAAATCTGGACCAGGTTCGGGAGGGTGGAAATGGACTTGTTTGCGACACGAGAGAATGCACAGTGTCCCCTGTTCTTCTCCCAGAGTCCTCTTGACATCCCCCCGTTGGGGGTGAACGCCTTCGCACACAAACCGTGGCCAAGGACATTAAATTATGCTTTCCCTCCAGTTCCCTTGCTTTCAGCACTGCTGGAGAGAGTCAGAGAGGAGGGAGTATCAGTAATTCTGATCGCTCCAGAGCGCATGAACGCACCATGGTTTCCAGTCCTGCAACAGCTGACAGGCCGTTGCTGGAAACTCCCTTGGAGAGACTACGCTCTCCTGCAGGCAGGGGGTGCAATAAGGAGCCATCCGGTGATAAGTCAGCATCTATGGGCCTGGATGCTGAACAACAACGTCTAGAAAACCTTGGCTTTTCAAAGGTGGTCATTGGAACCATTCAAGGTTCACGTGCACAGTCTACGATAACCGTTTATGCATCAAAATGGGCTTATTTTCAACGTTGGTACATGGAAAAACAACTGGACCCATGTTCATGTCACTTGGGTCCATATTTGTCATTCTTACAATCATTATTGGACAAAAATTTATCTTTCAGCACCATTAAAACGTATGCTGCAACGATTTCTTCATGTCATGAGGGGTTTAATGATAGAACGGTGTTTAATCATCCCCTAATGAAACATTTTTTGAAGGGTGCTCGCCATCTCAGGCCGGTTTCCCGTACCTTGGCTCCTCAATGGGACCTGGGTACTATGTTAAATGCATTAACTAAGGACCCATTTGAGTCACTTCATGTGGTTCCACAAAAGTTTCTGTCATTTAAAACAGCCTCTTTTGTTAGCTCTTACGTCAGCTAAAAGAGTAAGTGACCTTTCTAGACTGTCTGTTTCACCTTCCTTTTTAAAAATTCAAGGAGATGGGAGTTCTGCTGAACTTAGGCCTAATCCAGCATTCATACCTAAGGTCATAACGAGTTCGTTCAGGTCCAGGATCATCACACTGGACGGGTTTTGCCTTCATCCTCACTCTAAACCAGAGGAGAAACAGCTTAATTTGCTTTGCCCGGTTCGAGCTCTCAGATGTTATGTAGAACGCATAACCGCGATACGTAAATCTGATAAGCTCTTTGTACATTTCAAATAAAGCTCTCAGGGTCAACCCTTGACCCCTCAGCGGTTGTCACATTGGTTGTGTGAGGCCATCTCCCAGGCTTACAGCTCAGCTGGTTTACAACCTCCTGAGGGCATTAAAGCTCATTCAACCCGAGGGATGGCGACTTCCACAGCTTTGTTCACTGGCCTCTCGGTACAGGATATCTGTTCTGCAGCCTCCTGGTCGTCAGTAACTCCATTCATCCGTTTCTACTTGCGAGATGTCTTCAGCTCCTCTTTGACATTTTCTGTCCTCAGGGTTGCAGCGGAGTGAAACTTTTTCATTATCAATAAAATTATTGATTAAATGACACCGTTGTTTCTGTCTTTATTGATGGGTGATATAGTTCAAACATTCCTTTGAGCCAGACACACGTTTTGGAGCTGCCTCTGTCTCTGTTCTGATTAATATTGTTCTGTCACCATCAGTTATCAGGTTGCTCACCTGCTATTACTTACATTGAGGGTTGCGGTTGTCAGATTGTTTGGTTCCAGTCAGACCCAGTGGGGCATGGACCATATCCTGCTCTACCTTTAACCCAATGGGTGGGACTTAAAGGGCGGAGCCTACATGAAATAGAACGCTGGTTACGTATTGTAACCCCAGATTCTATGAATGTAGGTGTAGCCCTTTAAGCCCTTGGGTCCCACTGGCTCTCATTTGGCTAATTTTTTTTTGCCTTGTTTGGGAGTAGTTTATCGGTCAGTGACAACTTAAATAGCAGACCGAGGTGGGGCCCACGGCAGGTGGGCGTGGAATAGAAGTCTTCAGTGTTGGCGTGAAGCGCAGGGCTCAACCCAATGGGCAGGGCTTAACCCAATGGGCAGGGCTTAAAGGGCTACGCCTACATTCATAGAATCTGGGGTTACAATACGTAACCAACGTTTTGCCTTTTCAATAATTCACCATGGCAGGAAACATATAAATGAGTTAGAAAGACATGAATAAACTGCTGGATTGCTTCGTGTTCTTATTTATCCATTTTAATTACCTAAGCGTTCTAATTTAGTTGCATTTTTTTATTAATTGTTTGCTTAGCTTGCCCTCGCTGTACCTGTTGGTGAACTCAAAATGATTTGACGGGCACAAAAATTGCAGGAAAATGTTTGAAGTGAGAAGGCAGAGTGTGAAATTGTGAATGTAGCATCTCCACAAAACTTGAACCACTTTTTTCACAAGTTCATTCAAAAGACGTGCGACTTGGCGATTACTGTGACACAGAGTAGATTTTCCCCGCTGCTGAATAAACACAACACCTGAATGAACAGAGCCGTCTCCTGAGAATACTGATGGAAAAGCGTTCACAAGAAAACAGAGAGGAGGAAAGCGGCTTTACTCCGGTAAACATCGTCTGCAGTGATGTGCAGAGAGATAGAAGTGTAGAAAATAGAGGCTGCTGTCTAAGACAATCTCCCTCCCTCCTTTTTGCTTCTCTTTTTCTCTCGATCTGGGCAGGCACTAAATAATTTAGTGCTTTTCAGTTCGGCCTGTGATAAATTCAGCCAAACAGCCGAAGCTCTGGCTGAAACAGGAGGAGGAAGAAACATCTCTGCTCAATTTTTGACTCTTAGGTGTGCAACGGACACATTGTGCTAAAAAAGTGGGCAGCCTTTTAGAAAAGATGTAACGTTAGCTTTTGTCATCATTTGCAAGACGTCTTTCTTCTCGAGTGTGTTCCTGGAATTCAGCCGGAATATCTCCTTTCAAAGTCAGAATACATGATACAAATACAGGCCTCCCAAACATCATTTTTTATAACAGGATAATTATAATCCATCCATCCACCCATCCAAAAATTTCATTTTATTTAGCCCAAATTAAGAAGTTTGTAACGATTACTAAGTACCCAGATAGTTGTGACTGAAAGGAACAGACTTCAAGACCATAAATAATTATCAGTGCTTTATTTACAGTGAACAATAAGAATATTAATCATCTGCAACTTGGCTGAAAAGGACTGGAACCGTGAAGAGCAAGGACCAGAGTTAGATTGGTGGTTTTAGGCCCTGTTTACGCGGACACGGTGGGGGGAAACGGAGGTTTGGGGTATGTTAATTAGAGGGAAAAAGATTTGCGTTGACACGGGCGAATTCGATGTGTACGACTCCCTCCGCCCTCATGAATCCACTGTAGTTACATGCCGGGCCATTAGATGGCGCTGTGAATTTTTGAACCTTCACTAATGTGCATGCATGCTGTCTCGTCTTTCAGCTAACAACAAGTTGTTGTCAACAAGTTAAAGCTGGAATTTGGATAAGAGTCGACAGATTTGACGCCAAGTGGGACCCGCTTCATCTAACAGGCTCCACACCAGACGCTGAGCAGACCAGAACCGAGTCGACGGGACTTTAGTCGGTGATAAACAGCTGACTTACAGCAGGTAAATCAACATTCTTAATGATGTTTGCTTGTGTTTACTTCGATCACACAACAACTGACTGAGTTTTTATTTTTATTTTTTTCCTGCGAGGTTAAGGAGATGTCCTTTTACCAAACGGGCCGGTTCTGATGGGACTATCCACCAGGATGAACAGCAGAGTCTAGTTCATAACAGTTCAGTTAACGTGTTTTTAAAAGTGTTCAATTTAATTCTCAGTGTTTGTGTGACATACAGTTTGTGGTGTTGAATAAAAAATAAAAAATAAACCTGGTGTCTTCATTTTCAACTTTAATAACACGCAGCATATTAAGCATCATTTAAATGATGTAACGAGTCCAGATAGATTCATTCAGCTCAGATAACTTTATATATCTCCCACGCTAACATAAATATTGTTTATTAGTGTTAAACTGTTATTTAGCAGATAGTATGTTCTAGTGCAGCGCAATGTGTGTAATATCCACCTGCCTCGTTCAATTAACAGTGATATTATTTAGAAATGCAGCAGACTGGAGTCTCTTCTAACACAGATGCATATAATTCAGGTGTAGATTAATTAAATATGAGAATCAAAATACATTCCATCCGTTGTAGTTCAAAAAGCGGTGCGTGTCCAGTCCACCGCAATTGTTGTCGTTAGAAATGCCGGCTGTCCGCGCGTGCGTGCGCGCTTGTGGCTCAAACAAAAGCTCAGCGGGAGATGTTTATGTTATCAACGGGGGTCAGCAAAAAACCTCCACTCTGGAAGGTGGGTTCAGAAACCTTCAGATTCAGGCCCTGTTTACACGGACACTGTGTGGGGGAAATGGAACTTATGGGCATGTTAATCAGTTTAAACGTTTTGCGTTGACACGGATCTGACACGGATCTGCTCGAATCTCCCCCCTCCCTCATGCCCCCCCCTACACCCACAGCGCATGCGTGCTGCTGAACCTTCACCCACTGCGCATGCGTTATGCTGCCTCACTCTGCTGGCAGTCAGCTCAACTTTTAGCACAAAAGAAAGTAGCAAACAACAAGTTAAGTTAAAGCTGGATTTTGGATAAGAGTCGACAGATTTGACACCAAGCGGGACCTCTTCATCTAACAAGCTCCACACCAGACGCTGAGTGGACTGTGGACCAGAACCGAGTCACGATGACTGCGGTACAGTGTTGTTTTCGTTGACGTAACGATAACGTAAATTTTTCGTCAACGCCCCCTTTTTTCATGACAATAATGAGACGGTAACTAAATAATCATTGCTCTTTAATTATTAAAACGTGACGAAATGTGTGTGAGTTTTCGTTGACGAGACGAGACTGAACGAAAATGTTAGTCGGTGGTCCATCAATAATTTATATTTCTGCCCAAGTGCCCATAATTATATTCTGTGTCGGAAAGTCAGCTGTTTGGTCACGCCCACCACCGCGGTGTTGATGCAGCATGGCCACGCGCTGCGCGCTCAGCCGCTCACCTGTGACTTCCTTTTCAAACTGGACCATGGGAAGATGCTGCAGCATGTTTTACACGAAGGGGCTCGGTCGGTGGCCGGCCGGCCGCCAGCCCAGAAAAGATTTATGGACTTATTTTGTATTTAACCCAACTGTGAGAGAAGAGAAGAACCGAATGTATGTATTTTTTTTAATAAATCCTGTCCTTGTTTGAAGCTGTTTGGGTTATAGAAATGTCGCTGCTGTGTGGCGTGGGTCAGGTTCTGGTTCTGTTTGGACTCACTGCTGCTGACTTGTCACAGAATAGCGCATTCACGTTTGACCTCCGCGTCAACTTTTTGCCTAATAAGCTAATTTATAACAACTGCGAGTAAGTGCTGTTGTGTAGTTATTGCATTTGAAGCTGTCAGAAACTATTTCTGCTCCTGGTTTGTGGATCTGCTGTGGACCGAACGGTTCCGAGAGAGTCCGTCGTTGTTTTCGACAGTTGAATCGCTGTGTTGCTGAGCGTTGAGCTTGGTGTACCTGTAGAATGTGATTTGCTATATTTCAGAATTTTACTGCTCTGTTTATAAGCGTTTTTATGTGTTGAAAAGTCCGGAAACTTTTGCTAACTGATAGCTACTTTCTGTTCAAAATGGCCGTGGCGTTTGTTTATGTATTGTGATTGGTTGTCGGGGCTGTGTAGAGACACTGTGATAGGTCAGAGGGAAAGAACTACAACTCCCATGACTACTTGAGTTAAGAACTCAGCCGTGACTCCACACTCACAGGAGAAAAAGCCGTTCTTTTTCTTCAGAGAGTAAATAAATGAAGTTATTTCAGCGTTTGTCACATCCAGGTACAAAACTCATCCAAAAAGTGGATTTTTATCGTGTTGTTCAGTAACCATCGTGATTAAAATAAAAACTATCTCTCCCTTCGAGATGATGACTGGTCGACAAAACACCTGACTTGATTTAGAATAACTGCATAAAGTATTGTCAGATAAATTCTATAATCTTCAGTGACAAACTCAGTGCTCCATTTATAATAATAATAATAATGAATTCAATTTATAACGCACTTTTCATTAATGAAAATCTCAAAGTGCTACAAGGTGCAACAGAATTAAATGTCAATAAAACAAATAATAAAACAGTTAAAATCATTATTATTATTTTGATTTGGATTATGAATTGTGCAATAGAATAACGAGCTAAAAATAAAAAAAATAGACTTTCTGAACTATAATACAGATACAATTCCCTTCTTTTTCATTTATTCATTATTTTTTTTACCCAGTGTCATTTTCTTTTTGGCCTTGACAACCCAAATATTGTGGACTTGAACTTTTTTTATCGGCTGTCATGCCTGCAAAAGTGAAAATAATATTGTGCCTATGTGTTGCCTGTTTGTTCAACATACTTTAAAGAGGAACTAAACCCAAAATTAACTTTTTTTAGCTGACTAATATTTTTTTTTTAAAGACTAAAACTAGACTTAAATTTTTTAAGTTTTTGTCGATTTAAACTGAACTAAAACCTTTAAATATAGAAATGACTAAAACAGACTAAAACTAAGAAGTATTTTAGTCTAAAAGACTATGACTAAAACTAATATCAAAATGGCTGTCAAAAACAACACTGCTGCGGTAAAGTTAGTTTCACGTTGGAAGTTGGATATTCGAGCTCCGTGGCTTCAGGGGTGCGTTGCTCTCGTCAGTCCGCTTCATGGAGTCTGATTTCGGGCAGCTGCGCTGAGTCTGCCCCTTCTCAGAGACCAGACTCCATGAAGCGGACTGACGAGAGCAACGCACCCCTGAAGCCACGGAGCTCGAATATCCAACTTCCAACGTGAAACTAACTTTACCGCAGTGTCACGATGAGGTCTGACTTTCCTCCGTGATAAACAGCTGACTTACAGCAGGTAAATCAACGTTCTTAATATAATGTTTGCTTGTGTTTACTTTGATCACACAACAACTGAGTTTTTATTTATTTATTTATTTATTTCTGCCAGGTGGAGAAGCTGTCGTTCCAACAAACAGGCAGACGGTTCGGCGGTTCTGATGGGTCCAGATGAACACACAGCAAGAGTCCAGTTCATTAACGTAGTTACAGTTCGGTTCACGTGTTTTAATAGTGTGTTCAGTTTAATTCTCAGTGTTTGTGTTGTAAACTTTGTGGTGCTGAATAAATAAATAAATAAAAAATAAACCTGGTGTCTTCATTTTCACAGCACGTTACGCACTGTTTAAAAAATGTAACGAGTCCAGATAGATACTGTAGTTCAGATAAATTTACATCTCCCACGCCAACATAAATACTGTTTATTATTGTTAAACTGTTATATTTTGCAGCGTGACACGTGAAATGTCAGCCTGCCCTAGACTGTCCGCGCATGCGGGCTGCGCGCATGTGGTTGACACAAAAGCTCCACGGGAGATGTTTACATTATCAGCGGGGGGTCAGCGAAAAACTTCCACCTTGAGAGCAGGATCAGGAAAGTATCGGAGTCAAAGAGGGGGGCCAGCAGCGTCGTGTAGGCGATAAGCAAAGTCGCAAAGAGAAAGTAGCGGTTACACTCAAAATACGCGCCGTGTAAACTGGCCCTCAAAGAGGGGGGCCACTGATGTTGTGTAAACGATCAGCAGAACTGCAGAGAGAAAGGAGCAATTTCACTCAAAATATGCGCCGTGTAAAAGGCCCCTTAAGGCCAGCGCAGAGCTCCGCGCGTGGGGGGTTCACAGCAGAGCACAGCGTGAAGCAGCCTGTGGCTCCAACGTTTTCGCTCCAAATACTTGATGTCATTTGAGCAGAAGCAGGGCGGAGCGTTTAGCTACGGGACAAATTGAGGTCGCTGATTGGTCATTTGCTGACAGCCTACTGATTTGATTGACAGGTCGGGTCTGAGAACAAGTTCATTCATTCCTCCTCATCGGAGGAGGAAGTGAATGGTGACCGCTTCAAGCGATCACTTGACTTTTGGCAAAAAAACAAAAGAAAAGTCCAGATCAGCGATGAAGAAGAGGAATTTAATTCATTTGTGTGTCACACAAAACAGTCCGCCACCAGGGCAGTTTATTGAGAGACACCGCGCGCGCGTGAGCGATCGTAAAATTTGAGCTTGGCGCGTTCGCGCGAGCGTTCAAAGGCTTGTGCCGCGGCGCTCGCTCAAGCGTGGCACCGCGTGGCCTCGCGCTAGCGCGGAGCTATGCCTCGCCCTTTAGTCTTCAGGATGATTCAAGGTATAATTTCTCTCTTACAGTTGGAGTCAGTGGTCATCGTAGGAATGGAGGTCAAGTGGTTCCAGTAATCATGGACGAGAGAGTCCCCGGTAAGTCTCGTATATCGGTTTGCAAGTGGTGGAAGGCAAGGAGCAGCTGAAGAAGAAGTCCTAAGACCAAACCAGGGGGATCCAGGCACAGGAGGGACACAGGAGTCAGTGCTGAAACGTGGGAATAAATAGTTGGGCTTCACTTATCATTATGGTATGTCCACACCTAACAGCGTTTCAACGGCAGGAGCGTCCAGTTTACATGCAAAGTCAATGGGGGACGCGCCTCCAGCCGCGTCTTGGCGTCGGGCGTCACGTCACGTGCGTGTTGAGCGTGCTGGAAAGCGTTTTCCGTGCACGTGAACCCGCGTCAGCCTCCAAAGCACGCCTTGAACATGTTGATGATTTCGCCGTTCAAACATTCAAACGCCGTTCAACTCTCCCTGATTGGTTGATCAGGGAGAGTCGGGGGAGAAGAGAGGGGGAGAGTCCCTATGTGACGCGGAAACGAGGGGACGGGTATTGCGCAACTATGTGACGTATTGTTTGTGGGACACAGAAAAAACCCGCGGAGTCATGGACTATGGAAGAGAAACTCATTGTAGCTGTGTGTTCGCGACAAGTCCTTCACGACCAGTCAAGTCTGCTCTACAGAGACAGAAATAAAAAGCTCCTTGCCTGGCGGAGTGCAGTGAGGACTCGGTATACCGGTAAGCTCCTCCCACACACCCCGCCGCAGTTTCGCGTTCTGGTCTGGACACCACTGTGGGTCCAGTGCGTCCACTTGTGTGCGTGACGAGCTTTTTTGAAGTTTAAAAGCTGTTAGGTGTGGACGTACCATTAGTGGTAACACAACTATGATTGGCAGGTAATGCATCAGCATTGAAGGGAAGTCCTTTACTGTCATTTATACTCCTGCAGCCCATCAAGGGAATGGTCCACAGGTGTGGCATGTTGGCACCCTCTTGTGACGAAGCTGCAGGAAAAAACTGAAACTCCTGCAAAGTTAAGGGAAGTAGTAAGTTATCAAGTTACAGCAAGGGACTAAAGGCATTTTTCTTTGTTTGTTACTTTGTGTCAAAGCTTCTGAATTAATTTGTGTGACTTATTTGTGTTTTTCTTTGCAGATATAATTGCTGGGTAGGTTGGTTGGTTTGTTCCATGATGTCATGAGACTGTATATCTACCTGGATTATTGAGCATGCATCAGAGTATGAGACTGTATAGTTTGCCATGTATTGGTTACATATAGTGTGAAGTGGCCTGGATGAGGATCAGCACCTCCAAATCGGCAGCCATGGCCCTCAATCAGAAAAGGATGGAATGCCCTCCCCGAGTAGGGTGTGAGGTGCTGCCTCAAGTGGACGATGTTAGGTGTCTTGGGGTTGGTTGGAGCTTGGGGAAGAATAGCGCATAAGATCGTAAGTTGGATCTGTGCAGCTTCTGCAGTATTGTGGACTCTGTGTTGGTCCAACGCGGTCAAGAAGAAGCTGAGCTGCAAAGAGAAGCTTTCTATATTTCTCTCGTCCAACGCTCTACCCTGACCAATGGTCACAAACTCTGGGTAGAGACCAAAAGAATGAGATCTTTGATACAAGCTGACAAAATGAGTTTTCTTATTTACCTAGAGCTAAGGTGAAAAGTTCAGGTGTCCAGGGGAGGCTCGGAACATGTAACATATTTGGGGGCTTGTCCGGGATTTGAACCTCTCAAGGAAATGAGTGGCTATCAATAAAGCCATTCAACTGAAAATATACGAGGGATCCTTTTAAAACCTTTCATGGCACAAAAGATAAAACTACATAATCTAAAATGTTTTATTTGGACTAAATAGGGATTAGGATTAGACAGGGTTAGAAATGTAAAAACAAAGACAAAGAAGAATAAATGATTGCTGCTGTTACAGGAAAAAACACATCAACTATCCTGGTCGATTCACATCTCTCTTTTAAACTCCACCTGAAAAACCTAGTAAAGAAACTGAAAGTTAAACTGGGTTTCTTTTTCAGAAACAGATCATGTCTAACCCTGAATGCTAGGAAACACCTTGTATCTGTTACTTTCCTTCCCTCCATTGATTACGGTGACATTCTCTACATGAATGCTCCTACAAGCACCCTGCGGATGTTGGATGTTGTCTATCCTACTTCCGCTCTCGGCAGGGACTGGTCGCATCTCCTTTTGCTCCTACATCTCCCTGCATTCCCTCCCCCGCTTCTGCATTTGTCTCGTCTATAACTCTTCAGCGCTCGCTCGAACCAATTTGGAATGGAATTATGTGCGTGGACTGTCTTCTGGGCTATTTCACTTATCGATTCTATCGACAACAAAAATTTCTGCGAAGCGCACCGGCCAGGGAGAGCCAGGGCGCCCTATCGACATGCAGGCGGTGAGCTGCATTATGGACTCTATGAGCAGGCTAATGCAGCTGTCCGCTCTTTCTGTCGGGGACGTGGAATCTCTGTGATTTATTGGGACACTGGTGGCTCATGCCACTGAAGGGCTGAGGGGGACCGCGGCGATTGGCGTGCTGACGAGGACCTCCGCTCAGCGAAAATGCTTTGATCCAGGCTATGAAGGACCTTCCCAGCTGTTGTGCGGGCTGTGTCACACGGTGAGAGAAGCGGTGGCTGCCGCGGACCTGCAGTGTGAACTGTGGACTCGTTTACAGCCGCTCGGATTCAAACAGGGGCACATACGGAAGGATCTTTTTGCTCGGAACCTGACACGAATTCGGCGATTTGGACCCAGAAAACAGAACCTGGACTTAAAGACCGCAGTAAAAGAACACTGTGGTCTGACTGGAAAATAAAGCAACTAATCTAATCTGGCCTCTGGCCTTGGACTGTTGAAGGCTACAAATCTTCTCCTAGACTGGGAGCTGAAGAACCCGCTGCCCCCCTACCCCTCCCCCGAGAGGTTTCTGTGTGCATTCTTGGTTTGAGCCGAGCTCTGAGACCAGCGAACTGTTTCTTATCTAGAATTGTTACACACAGACTGTTTCCTCCCGCCTGCCGTCATAAATGCATCTTGTCCTGTAACTAAATGTGCTTTATTTGATATGGTTTTTACTGGATCACGCGGTGTCTTGAAGACAAAACGTGATTCATCTTTTTTTAATATCAACGCTGTACACCTCGTGTCTTATCCTGTTTTCCTATCTTTGACCTTCATCTGGGGACAGATGGGTAGGCCGCGCTAAGAACATATCGATAAAATATGTTTTGTTCAGCTGCAGCTTGTTACACTTATCTCTCTCCTGGATGACTGTAATTACATACTTACGCTGTATCGGTGAAAATTGATGCAATGTCAATAAACCTATCTTGTATCTTGTATCTTGTATCCTGGTGCACTAAGATTCATAACTGGTTGTGATTATCGTACACCACTGCACCCTGTATTCACTGGTTAACTGGACATCATTAACTTCACGCAGACTCTTCCACTGGTACATTTTCATCTTTAAATCACTTCTTGGTCTGCTGCCCTCATACATCTCCTCCTACATGTCTCTGTGTGAGTGCAGCTACAGCGTGCACTCTCAGGACATGATTAATAATAATAATAATGAATTTAATTTATAACGCACTTTTCATTAACAAAAATCTGAAAGTGCTACAAAGTGCAAATAAAATCGAAGATCAAATAAAAACAAGTGATAAAATCAAGTAAAATCAATGATAAAACAACAAAAATCAATAATAAAATAAATTAAAAATAATTACCTGATTACCTGCAGTGTTCCATCAGTGAGGACTGAACTTGGAAAAAGGGCCTTCTCCTACTCCGCTCCTGCTTCATGGAATATCTTACAAAAAGATCTGAAGCTCTCGACCTTGACTTCTCTAAATGATTTTAAGAATCTGTTGGAATCCTGGCAAAAAAACAATGCAGATATATGTTCCTATTTTTGATTTTCTACATCTACCTTATAATCTGTCTGTTTTGCTACATTGATATCTTTGTTTTAATTTGTTAAAAATAAACTAAAAATCTGTATTTCTCTCTTATGTTTGTCTATTGTTGATTGTTCAAGTTAATTCTACTGTTGCTGTTGTCATCATTCTTTATTTGTAGACAGGTCTCTCTTGTAAATGAGTCCTCGAGGCTCAATGAGATTAACCTGCCTAAATAAAGGTTGAATGAATGAAAAACAAGGAAGGATTGTTGAAATCACAAGTTGCACGAAAACATAACAGATGTGGAAACATCCTTTCATTGACGACGACTCAAAGAATTGGTTTAGTTGTGTACGGCCTGAGCTCTGTGGGCTGCTGTTATAAATGCAGCGTGGGTAAATGCATTATATATAAAATCTTTAGAGCAATGCTCTATAGTCTGTACTACATTACACACCATCCCACCTTTCTGAGTGCAGACACAAAGATAACATCTCATTTTCACAGGCTGATTAACTTTTGGCTGTGTCTTTGTAATGTTTGGCCAGAGCTTTAATATTTAATTCCATCACATCCCCAACCCGCAGCCATCAATAATATTGTGCACGCATTAGTTCCTCTCACAGAAATAGTCAGAAAATAGAAATAAATATCTGGTTACATGTGTAAAAGGAAACCAAGCAGAGGAATTGAGCTGGCAGGCTGCTTTTAAATTTGAAATAAAATCATTTTCATGCCACATTTCAGAAATCTGAGCACCACAAACAGGTCCCTCTTGTAAATGAGTCCCCGTGACTCAACGAGGCTAGCCTGTATAAATAAAGGTTGAATGAAAACAAAGCAACCGAAGGCTCGTGTGTGTGCGACGTAAACAAAAGGAGCTGCTGCAGTGAAGCGTGACGGACGTGGAGACTGACGGGGAGATGCTGTGATAGCAGGCCACCATGTGTTTGGCCTCCTGGGTGGCTGTGAGCAGCAGATAAGCTAAAGACCTGATTGTCTGTGCACCTCTGCAGTCTCACGCTGTAATTAGTTCATTTATCTGAACATGTAAAGACGAGTTCAGACAAACCTCTTCTCTTTGCTCCTGTGACCCTCAGGAGTTCAGACTCTTGACCTGAAATCTCAGAACAATTAGCCAAAGCAGCCTCTTCGGCTCTCGTCTTCACTTCCTCATTTCACTTTATTACCCGTGCACGCCAGTCGGACACGCAGTGTGAAAACAGTTTGTGGTAAGTTGTGCCATCAGAACTCGAGATTTTTGGAAAACGTTATCGATACTGACGCCGTCATGAAGCTCGTGTTTGAAAGTCAGGAAGACGGAGTCACAGCTAATCAGAGTTTCCACCTTCAGCAGCTGGCAGCAGCTGTATTGGGTTTGGCAGCATGAAACGAACCAGAGCACCAGGAAGCCGATGGCAGAGAAACACAGCTGCCTGAGAGAAACCAGCAGGAGCGCTGGCTTCATTTATTAACCGCAAGCACGCCACAGAGCGCATACGCTCCTCTGTAGGCTCCAACAGGAACAACCAGAATGAAACAGGCTTTTTACAGTCTCTGGGTGTTAATTCATGCTTTAGAATAAAACAAAAACATTTTACAAGTGATAAAATGTGACACAGCAAAGACAAATACCTGACAGGTAAAAAGATAATTACCGTATTTTCCGGTCAATAAGTCTCACCTCTCTAAGTCGCATAGTCCAATTATTGGCAATAAATTGGAAAAATCCATACACGTGTCGCACCTCTCTATAAGTTGCATCTATTATGCATCATCGCTGACGCGACGCGTATGTTAAGCGTCATTGCTGACAACCCGAAATGTGGACCGGTGGTTAGCTCTGATGTAAATGGCTGCCACACGGAAGGACTTTAACAAGATTAACACGGTAAATATTTGTTTGCTGAAAATTATAGCAAAGATGTGTCTGAGCTTAACCGTTCCTTAATAAATTCACGAAGTGGTCAAATCTGCTGGATTTAAATTGTTTCGCTTTGACGTCTTCCAAACCGTCGCGCGCTGCGAAAATAAATTAAAAATAAATCGAATTTTAGCTCAAAAATCTCATACAGCTAACAGTTTGTAAATGTCCATCTAGTGATTACTTTCTGTAAGTTTGATAAAAATCTGTCCTGTAGTTCATGAGTTATTTAGATAAATAGTACCCGTTTACGGTAAATACGGAGCTATAAGCTAACACTGAGCTAACAGTAGTTCATACCTCCAGAGCAGGAGGCCGGGCTGCGACAGAGTCAGTCCGACCAGAGGAGGCTGCCGTCGGACACATGAGGTGGGAACGGTCGGTGTACCCTAGCGGACAAAAGTGGTACTGCACCATTTTTGCATAAATGAAAAACGGTCATATCTGAGCCAAAATTGGTCTAAAAATATGGGGAATATCCATAAACATGTTGCACTGCTCAATAAGTCGCTGGGCATGCAAATTATGTAAAAAGGTGTGACTTATAGAGCGGAAAATACAGCAGGCATCACACTGAACGTTCTTGATGTTGCTCAACTGTGCCTAAAGTCTGTGTGAGCAGATGAGGACTAATGAACACGGCAACATGAAATAATCAGCAGCATGAGATCAGCAGCATGGATATGCTGACAGGATATGGAAATGCAGCTGCAGGAAAAAGACAAAGAGGAGACATGTGGATAGAGAGGACATGGAGGTAGTTGGAGTGAGGACAGAGGATGAAGAGGACAGAGTGAGGTGGAGGAGGATGTGGAAACTCCTGAGGAGGGAAAAGCTGAAAGAAGAAGATGGAGCAAAGAGTGGGACTTCAAAATATCCTCCATTGCCGTCCGTGCACGTTGTGAGCACGATAACTTGGAGAAAAAGTGAAGCACCAACTTCCAAAAATGGAAGTTTGTAATCAGCTGTCATTGCTGTCGGCACCACCCTGGAAACAACAACGTCAGAGGGAAACACAAAACAGGAATCATGAAAGATTTTTTAAAAACTAAAAATAATAAAACTCAATGGAAACACTTCAATTAACAAATAAATCCTTAAAGGTATTGTGACATGATGTTGGAAATTTGCATATTTGTCAGAACATATATATCTTAGATCATTCAACTCTGTTAGTTTTTTCAAAGTAAATTATAAATATATTAAAATTTAATTCCAAGTTATGGTAGTTTTTTCTCTGGGACACGCCCCTAAAAATCTGCGCATTTCCGCAAAACGTCATCGTGACGTGACAACGGGCAGAAGGCAGAGCCTTGCCCGTTTGTCTGGTGTTTTTTAACTGCTTGCCATACAGATTCATTTCCTGAAGGATCGCCTCTTTTATTTGTGTAACTTGAAAAATGCCGTCACGTTGTAGCGCATTTGGGTGTTCTAATATCAGCAGTGAACAAGTGAGCCTTCACAAATTTCCAAAAGATGAGAAACTTCGACAAGAATGGACCAGACAAGGACCGGTGGGTTCCTACTAAAGAGTCGTATGTCTGCAGCGACCATTTTACTGCCGATTGTTTTCAGGAAAGACCTGGTATAAAAGAATCTTTAGGATTACCAGTAAGATTCAGAAGACTTTTAAAACCGGATGCTATTCCTACTATTTTTAAAAGAAAATCTACAGAAGAAAGTCCCACAGCTACCACGTCAAAACAACGCAGGGAAGCTACCGTCGGAAAACTGTCCAGGAGATGAGTAAGTCTTTGTGTAAACATAATCGGAGGTGTGTAGTGTTTTAGATGATAAACTATATATTTTACGTGAGCTCATGTTGTTTTACTTTATACACTGTGAGTGTAAAAAGCCAATTATCACGGCAGATTCTTAATGTCGCTGCTAACAAGCTAGCCGAATCAGTAGCACACACACTTTTCTAATAATGTATTTTTAAATTATGTCTGCGCGATCAAGTAACATCAGTAAGTTTATTTATTTAGGGAGGGTTTATTAATGAGAGTTTTGGATGATTTACCGTCTTAAAATTATACATCTCAGACGCGACCGGGACTAAGCCGAGATAGCTGCTAACAAACATTAGCCGAGATACCGGAGCAAACACTTTGCTATTTATGTATTTTTAAATTATGTCTGCGCGATCAGGTAACATCTGTAATTTCTTTTTATTCGGGGAGGGTTTATTAATGAGAGTTTTGGATGATTTACTGTTTTAAAATGATAGATCTCAAACGCAATCGGACATGCTCCGCCATTATTATTTAAATGCGCGTTGGAGCGTGCCTTCCCGTTGTCACGTCACTGATGACGTTTTGCGGAAATGCGCAGATTTTTAGGGGCGTGTCCCAGAGAAAAAACTAACATAACTTGGAATGAAATTTTAATATATTTATAATTTATTTTGCAAAAACGAACAGAGCTGAATGATATAAGATATATATGTTCTGACAAATATGCAAATTTACAACATCATGTCACAATACCTTTATAGGTTTTATGAGACCCATCATTCCTCGTAAAGAAGCTGCAAAGCAGTTTTTTTCTGTTCTTATTGTAAAGCTTTAATACCAAACACATCTTGGAGCTCCGAGCTGTTTAAACGAGATCAGCTTAATATATTTTTATTAGAATAAACTTAACACAGGGACAGAAACCCTTCATGTTAAAATCTAGAATGATCCGTCAATTGTCATCACAACTGGTCCCTGCAATAAATTAAAACCGATATGCATCGTACCTCCCACAGCCTTACTTTATTAAATATCACATCAGTTTATTATTTTTACTGTGATGGTAAATTCAAGTCAAAGCCGTGAAGCCTTCCTGCTGCAAACGAGCAGGTAACATTACAGGAAGTCTTACAGCTAAACTGGGAGCGAGACAGAAAAGGGCCAGACAATGTTTGTGCATGCAGTGAAATATTTTTAGCTCTGTGTGTTGGACGAGATCCCAGAGGACGTCTCGGTGCACTTAGAGAGCTCAGATTAATGAGAGACGCTGCAAAGTCCCGTCAAAAGGACACAGAACAGACTAAACATTTCTCACAGATTACAGAACAGTGAGGTAACCAAAAAGAAAGAAAAGGTAACAGTCTTTACAAAGAAAGGTTTATTTTCTTTCTTAAGCAGTTTTCATGAGCGGTCAGTGTCTTACCTGCAGAAGACCGCCGTCATGCGACTGGTTCAGTCCTTCTAACCATTTGAAGCAGTTTGTCTTTTTCTGTTTCACTTCCACACGACTGGGGACTCTTTGTAGTTCTTTTGTTCTTCGGGTCTTTTCCCAGCTCTTTCTGCAGAAGTGTAACTTTCTGAGCTCAGCAAGAACTCCTGAGTGATGCTCGTGGATCTGACTGGACAATTTAAGCTGCCGTAAAACCTCACAGAAGAAGACTGGACAATTCACGGTTAGTTGGTCAAACTAAATGCCCTCCAGTGTTTGCACCATTAAAACTGCATTTCCATTAGTGCAGTAGATGCTACATACCAGTTTTCACTGTTCACTGTGGCGTACAGCAGAGAATGAGCCATTGTTTTTGATTTTATTCTATGCAGGAGTTTTTGCCCCACAGCGTTCCTTTCTATAAAAACATAACCGTGCCATGATCCACTTCCACAAACGTGTTGTGAAGAGCAGATCGAGTTCTTTAAACCAAACAGGGTGCCCACTCACACCTGATCATCATCCATTGATTGAAAACACCTGACTCTAATTTCATCTTCAAATTAACTGCTAATCCTGGAGGTTCACATACTTTTACCACTAATATGGAATATTGGATCATTTTCCTCAGTAAATAAATGACCAAGTTTAATAGTTTTGTCTCGTTTGTTTAACTAGGTTCTCTTTACTTTTAGGACTTGAGTGAAAATCTGATGATGGTTTAGGTCAGGGGTCTGCAACCTGCGGCTCTGGAGCCACATGCGGCTCTTTGGTCCATTTCAAGCTCTGACCAAAACTGACATAAAACTGAATTTTATTAGTTGTTATAACAACTAAAAGGGCTAATTTTAACAGTTTTCCTGTAATTTATTTAGCTGATAATACTAGAAACATTACATGGGGTAAAACATACTCACTTTCACTTTTTGCTTAATTGCTTCAAAGTAGGCTGCATTATTTTTCTACAATTAAAAAATTACACAAGAATGCATAGTTTATATTGTTTTAGTTTTTAGAAACTGGGCAAAAACTATATATTTTTTTCCTTCTTTACATGAATTTCGACTTTTATTTTGTCTTAGAATGTAAAAATATCAATGCATGCTAAAAGTCATTAGACATTTTTAGTTTTACAAAGTATAAAATCACCCAGAAAAGCACCCTCCAACAAACTTAAAGTGGTCCATGGGCCACCAGTTGAGAATCCCAGTTGTAGCAGGTGTTGTGGCTCCGAACATGTTTAATTTAGTGAACAAAAGGGCAGAAATGGCTCTTTTGATCATAAAGGTTGCAGACCCCTGGTTTAGGTCATATTGATGCAGAATTAAAGAAAAATATTAAGAGTTCACAAACTTTCAATCACCACTGTAGCATCCACTTCAAACTCTCCTAAAAACTGTTTTTGTTGGTAAAACGTTGCTCTTTGACGGGTCCTGTTCAGAGCATTGGTTTCATCTGCTGCATGGAAGACACTGACTGCTTAGAAGTACTCAATAGAATCCCTTCATATATTAAAAACCCTGTTAGAAGTGGGTGTTTAAATAAAAGTCAGCTGTTTCAGAGACAACATAAAGAACCGTGGCGTCAGCAGCCTGTGATTTACATCAGATCAGCTGGATTAAACTGCTTTGACTCACTTATCATGAATCATTTTAGAGTTGCTGCTGCTGCTGCTCGGTGAACAGATGTTGGGCCACTGTCCCTGTTTAGTCCACAACAGCATTATGCAGCACGGCGCTCCTAAATGAGCTGACATGGTCCTTCGAGGAGATAAGTATGGAGAAACTCCCCACTTCACTGTTTATCATGCTGTTAAAGAAAGCTGACGGGTGCTGTTTCACCAACAGGACGGCCTGACGCTGCTGAATACGATTAGAAAGAGCTCACTCGCCTCTCTTTGCTCCGACATGAAGTAAATAAGTGTGCACAACTTCCACACGCCCACGCTCGCCAGCTTTGTGAATTTCCGGTCAGGGGCCAACGCAGCCCACTGCTGAGAAATGATGATAATCCTCCGTGTTGACTTTGCTGAGACGTCTTCATCCCAAGTGTCCTGAAAGCAACGTATAAAAGAGCAAAGTGTGTATTTACAGGAAGGATTTGACGCCGGCTCCGATGATTTTAATCAGAGGCCATCGAGTCCGTCGTTCCAGAGAAATACAATCACGTCTGTCCTATAATTACACAATTAGCTGTTTCTATATAGAAGAGCAGATTTGCAGGGCAGATACAGTACACGAGCTCTCATCTTCTGCCTGATTGATCCCCAATTAGCCGTCTGATTATCTCATTTGGTCTGCGTGTCATCGGCATACATGTCAACTCAGTGAATGACAAGTTTGCTCTAATTAAAGCCAATGAAGTCATTTACAGTGAGGCGGGAGCAATAGATATTCATGAGACTGAATTAATCTGCAATAAAGACGTGAATTCCCACCAGCGTGGAGGATGTGATCTGTTCCGATGTGACGCTCGTCCTCTCATCAGTACCAAAGTACTTCTGCCTGCGGGTGGACAGGACGCGTCCATCTGCCTTAAACGGCCACGACGAAGGAGCAATGTGACGACACACAACTCCTAGTTGGCTCTGGGTGAGCGCACGGATGATCTCAGCATCTCCAGAAGTTTTGTTTGTTTGTTTGTTTGTTTCTCTGAGTATTCTGTTTGTTGAAAGTGGCAACTTGCAGCTTAAACAACCCTGTTTGCCACTGAAGCTGCTGTGAAGATCGTGTCCATTCCTAAAGGGAACGAGGCGTTCAGGGTGCACTTTAAATGAAGATTTAAGGAGGAATGCAGAAAAGATTTGTGTTTTTTGAGCAGGATTTCAACGTAATTAGCCTCGTTGGGTTTCAACCTGGGGTTCACTGAAAACAAAGTGGTCAGGAAACAAACGGGTGATTCAATTTTAACTTAAAGGGGACCACATATAGGTCTTTAAAAAATTTATGTTATGTCTGTGTGCTATCTTGACAATATTAATTCATTTTAATACACAAAATAATTCTTAGATAATCAATTATACCCTTTTTAATTCTGCCATTTTTAACTTTCGTTTTGAACGACCGGTTTCTGATACTGAGTTCTGAAGTCCACGCCCTTCAAAGATCTGTTTACGCCCTCTGTAACAGCCAGTATCTGTAATGTGTTGTTGTTTTAAAATTAGCTCTTTTTTTATTACTCATTTGACTTACTGTTAGTGTTAGCTTAAGATAACTTACCGAAACCCGTCTGAGCGCGCCGCAATTTGCTGCTCCTTTTAGCATGAGACCACCCGAATCCGATGCTAATGTTAGCTTGTTCCTCTTCCGGTGTTCGCCAGCTCTGCTCGTTGCACGCGGAGATTTTGGGAGTTATCGCTGTTCCAGTCAAGACAACACAAAGTTCACCAAGTGTCTCCCGTAAATTAACACTAGCA
The DNA here is from genome assembly GCA_038048925.1 of Garcialebias charrua. Lineage (NCBI taxonomy): Eukaryota > Metazoa > Chordata > Actinopteri > Cyprinodontiformes > Rivulidae > Garcialebias > Garcialebias charrua. The sequence goes on from JBBPBX010026108.1 coordinate 31,867, forward strand.
CTACCACATGTGAGCCATTCGGATATTCTAACTATAGTTCCCATGGGAGTTAGTCAAATGGCTCATTGAATTAGCATTTTTGCAGCCATTGGTATGTATATGAGGCCATTCTGTTGGTGTGGATGAGGCCTTGGGGGCATATTTATACATCAGAGTCAGAGAGTCAGAGAGTCTTTATCGTCATTTGCACCACATGTAGTACATGTGATGAAAACGAGAGTATGTACACAGGATCGTGTATATAAATATATAAATATATATATATATATATATATATATATATATATATATATATATATATATATATATATATATATATATATATATATATATATATATATATATACATACATACATGCACCCACATATATACATATATATATATATATATATATATATA
>JBBPBX010026109.1:0-29944 GCA_038048925.1 Garcialebias charrua
TTTTTAGCAATTGATGAATAGTAAAAAAAAATCATGTCAGTGGACCTTTAAGCTTCTTCCATTTTCTAATAATTGTTCTAACAGTTGATCTTTTTTCACCAAGCTGTTCGGCAACTGCCCCGTAGCCCTTTCCAACCTTGTGGAGGTCTACAGTTTTGTCTCTGGTGTCGTTGGACAGCTCTTTGGTCTTAAGGCTCCAGTAGAGCTCTGCGTTCGGCCGAACGCCGCTCTACGCAGGCGTTCTGTGCGCAGGCAGTTCACAGTATAGCTCTGCGTTCGTTCTCGCATTAATGCTCGCGTTTTCGCTCCAAATTCTTGAGCTCGCTGATTGGTCATTTGCTAACACACCTACTGAATTGATTGACAGGTCGGGTGGGGACAAAAAAGGCACGAGCTGCAGCCGCAGCAGTGTTCTGTTAAGCACTGTTATGTTAATAAAAAGTTCTAAAAAATAAAAATAGGGAGAGCTGGTCCAGCACACCAGAACACCAGGAAATTTGCAGAACCTCGCGCAGCCACGTTGGATCACAGTTTAATTCGCTCGTGACAAATTCATTCATTCATTTCCTCATCATTTCAATCATGAAGTCAGTGGAGGAGGAAGCGATCACTTGACTTTTGGCAAAAAAACAAAAGAAAAGGCCAGATCAGGGATGAAGAAGGGGAATTTAATACATTTGTGTCACATACAAAACAGTCCGGCGCCGGGCAGTTTATTGTGAGACAACGCGTTTGCGGTCGTAAAATTTGAGCTTGGCGCGTTCGTGCCCATGTTCAAACGCTTGCGCCTATGCGTTCCAACGGCGTTCAGCCAAACGCAGAGCTATGAGGAGGCCTTTAGACATGTTAGTAGTTGGAGTCTTACCGATTGTGTGGGGTGGACAGGTGTCTTTATGCAGCTAACGACCTGAAACAGGTGCTTCTAATTTAGAATAAGTGAAGTGGAGGTGGACTTTTTAGAGGCGGACTAACAGGTCTTTGAGGGACAGAACTGTTGCTGATTGGCAGCTGTTCAAATTTGCAGCACATAGAAATAAATTGTAAAAAAAAAAAAAAACATTGTGATTTCTGGATTTTTTTAGTTCATGTCTCTCACAGTGGACATGCACCTAAGATGAAAATTTCAGACTCCTCCATGATTTCTAAGTGGGAGAACTTGCAAAGTCGCAGGGTGTTCAAATACTTATTTTCCTCACTGTATGTAGACTGTAGAAGCAGAAGATGGACTCAGTCATACCAGCATTAATATATGTGCACGACATTCCCCGAGTTTCCCAAATTTCCAGAGTCGCTGGGAACCCTGAACTAAAATTTGTTTATGAGTAATAAAGAAACCAAAAGTTGTTTCTGTCGTTGTGACATCTGGATGCGTTTTCCTTCTTAACATTTGCTGAAAAACCAAGGAAGCGTTGCTGTGACTCAACCTGAAGGGCGTTCAAGGTCACAACAAGCTGAACTTCAGTAAAACTTGAAAACACCACGTGCCATATAACATTTTAAATACAGAGTAAGACATAATTCACAATAAACAAATGATCTCACACACTGGAAGCAGCTGAACGCAGACACTCAGCTGACAACAGATTCATTATGATGGATTAATTCATTTTCACAGGTTTAATTTAACCATTAAGTCTGAATTTTTACCGTCTTTAGGCCTTGGAGATGGGTTCCACTTGGGAATATTCTTCACTATGGCCTCCACAGCTTGGCCCGCTGCGATTCGAGTGTCCCAGCTGGGACTCCTCAGGTAGGTCAAGACCTGATATTAAAAAAAGATTTCTGTAAAAAAAAAAAACAAGGGACTAACAGAACAGTCAGTCTGGACTCATATTTACCAGAGTGTTAAGCATTAAGATGAATTTTTAATGGTGTTAGAATAAGACTGGGTCAGTCAGACATTAACATTCCACACGATTCAAATAAAAGTTAAAGGGATAGTTCAGACAGTTTGACATAGGGTTCTGGGGCAAGATTGATGAGCTTAAGGCTACTGCAACTGCAGCTAAGATCAAAATGAATTACTGCAGTCTTCAAACAACTTTAATCATTGAAATGTTAACTTTCAAGTCACTGCCAGTTTCCTATTTTACTTTTATTTTGGCAAAAAATGTTAGAAAGATCTCGCCTACATGCCCAAAGGCAGCAACAGATCTGCAGCACTGAGCTCCACCATGTGCTGCAGATCTCTACAGAATTCTGTGGAAATAGTCGTGTAATGAGGAACTGACAGAAATTTTAAGGCAATTATACAATAATAACATGAGCTGCTACAAAATTTAGAAAAACTGAGTCGTCTTAAGAAGGAAGCAAGCCACTTTGGCTGTATTCAAATTAGCGGTTAGCTCGTTAGTCCTGAAAAGCAAATGGCTTCAAACCGAGACCAAAGAGGTTATCCACACTGGGTGAAGAGTGTTCATACCTTCTTCACAGAACCCCACCATAAAACGACTGAAACACCCCTTTAAACACTTAATCCACACCTTTGATAGGAGGGTATTGAGTTCATGTGGGTGAAGTTTGACCACTTCTCCGAGCTGCTGGGCTGCTGCCTTCCGCGTCACTGGCGTTGTCCCCGTGTCCAGCAGGATAAACAGACGATCGAGTCTGAAAACAGGTGAACCACATTAGTCTGAGAAAATAAAAACACAAGACGAGATCCGTTCTGATGTTTACCCGTCCCAAGTTATCTTTTGTAACCCTTTTTATGTTTTTGAATGAAAGTACAGCATAAGGTACACATGCTGTCAAAGACCTGAGACAGAGCTCACGCCACACCTGTTTAAAAGGTGTCCATCAGCTCCCGTGCAAGTAGAAACATTTCCACGGCCAGTGTGGCCCTCCAGATCAATCGGGTCCTGCAGAAAGAGTCTCCCAACTCCCTAAAGTTAGAATTAAAACCCACAAGACATCTCACCTGTGAGACAGTTGTCCTTGGGAACACTGTCCCTCAGGTGTGGGACAGTGTTCCTTAGGACTGACGAGAGCGTTAATGTTTTTAAATTAAACTCGAGATTCACCTGTTCAGCCAGGCATCAATTTAACTTGTTCTAGTCGAACGCTTTATTGAATTAAACAATAAATTGTATTCGCTTTTTAAAATAATGGTAGATACAAGTGTTTATTTTCACTCACTTCATGTTAGCGTTTAATTCTTAACTTCTTTAGTTATTTTACAAGTGAATTGTGTTAGTTAGTGGCATTAGCAGTTTGTTTTATTTGCTGTAAAACAGTGTCCAGTGAATAAAAAGGTGATTTATTCTTTAAATAAAGTTGACTCGATGGAGTTACTGCAGAATAAAAGTGTGTTAGTCTTGATCTTATAACAAAAGTGTGTTAGTCTTGATCTTATAACAAAAGTGTGTTAGTCTTGATCTTATAACAAAAGTGTGTTAGTCTTGATCTTATAACAAAAGTGTGTTAGTCTTGATCTTATAACAAAAGTGTGTTTGTCTTGATCTTATAATAAAAGTGTGTTAGTCTTGATCTTAGACGTGAGTTTGAGTTAACCAGGTCATTTGTGTGCAGCTCTGCAGAACCAGTAAAACCATGTGGACCAAAATAAACATGAACAGAAAGAGACAAAAACAAAACGTTCATATAGACAGATTGTTTCATCATCGAGGCCAGGCTGCAAATAACTATGAGTTTAATTTAGTTCTGAACATTATCACGGCTAATTTTAATTGAATAACACACTTTATCTGGTTGTTTAGCTAACCTCACTTTCCTGACCTGCAGCCAAACTATGAAGCGATTTTTATCTGTTGTCTCTTTGATTTCTATCCGTTTATCTCCGTGTGATTAAAATTCAGTCAGGTTTAGCAACTCCTTTCTGGTTAAAGAGTTTAGGTCGGCCATCACCACGCTATTCTCAGCTAAAGCTAGCATGTTAGCACGCAGCTAAAGCTCGACATTTAGCTCACCTCGAAACAGCCATGGCTTGTTGCTTTCTGAGCGTCCACGTCCCGCATTCAACAGTCAGTAATCCGATGTATTTCTTCCCACATGTGTCGTCTTTCCCCGCGACAGGTCAGGTCGTTAGCCCGTTAGCAGGTAGCGCTGCTGGCTAGCTGCGGCCCAGCCACCGGCCCGACTCCGTCTCTACCAAAGCATCCGGATCACAACCGCCATCACGTCTTCAAACGTCCTTCCTCCGCTTCCGCTTCCCACAAAATACCACCGAAACTCGGGAAGAAAATGCTCAGTTCACCCCTCGGAGCTCTCCGCGGATAAATATTTAACCCTGATGAGAAAAAGAGACTTATTTCGATGCTCGTTCCGGAGAACCCAGAAGACTGTTTTTATACGAGGAGCCATCTTGCATTTATTCCTTCCTCCATGCCAGGAGGAAGCTGATTGGCTACAAGCCTCCGGGGAGCTGGACGCTGATTGGCTACAAGCCTCAGGGAGAACCAATCAGAACGCGCGTTAAAAGAGGAAAAGACAAATCCATCCTGGGTTTTTTCTCCTACGATCCACTGATGAAGCTTCATGAAGCTTTCATTCCAACTGCTTCGGAAACAGTTTCGTTTTTTGTTTAATCTCTTTTACTTACTTTTTAATGATTTAGCTAAGGCTTTCCAGTTACTACAATCTGCTTTTGACATCATCCAGTCAGATTTGTTCCGTCTCAAACTTGTCCTAAATGCTGATAAAACAAAAGGGATGTTTTTTTCAAATAGGAAGGCGGTTCCAGCAGATCCTCAGGGGCGCAACTACATATTTTTGAGGTGGATGCGAAAACATCAACGGCGCCCCCCCCCCCTTTTTTTTTACCTGCCGCCTCATACAGCTTTCCTCCCTTAGTCATGCACTTAGAAAATACAGTAGCAATATTACAGATTTTTTTATGTTACATATTATATCAGGTGATCATTCCAATCATAAACAAATAATAAGTTTAATAAAGTACAACTATATAGCAGTAGTGGTAATCAGTGCTCAATATTTTATGTAGCGAAAATATGAAATCTTAACAGCCTGGAGTCCATGTCAGTGTTTTAACATTTATGACATTTAAACTGTTACTTTCCGTGAAAGAAGACAATGAAAGATGGTCATCAGAAATTCAAACCATCATGGTATACAGTATAGGTTTTTGTTGCCTCCCTAATGTAATTATTCCTACCTGATGCTATCACTTGTCTCCTCTATCACTGACCTCGTGCCTGTCTCCTTCACCCTCGTGTCTGTCTCCTTCACCCTTTGTCTGTGGCATTCTGCACTAAGTCATATGGTCAAAAAAGCATTATATATTAGTTGTAAAAATTACAGATCTTAATACAGTTTTTAAAAATAATGTTTACATGTTATTGCTTGGGATTAATAAAATTAAAATAAATGTCACATTTTTGTCATCTGTGTATGTTTCCCATACTTGACAGACGAAATTGGCCTCTGCATTTAACCCAACCACCACCAGGTGGTGCAGTGAGCAGCCGTGGTCAGCGCCCGGGGAGCTGGGGAAAATAGATGTGCACTCATAGACACCCCAAGGTGTGCCGGGGCCGGGGTTCGAACCTGGGTCCTTCGGATCCCAAGTCTGATTCCCTAGCCACTACACCATCTTGGCCCCAAGTAGCTGCTCCCTCACTTCCACCTGCATTAGACCAACCTGTTGCCTTCCCCAGTCTGTCCTGATTCCTCTGTCATCTTCTCTTCCTTCTCTCCATCCTCACAGCTGAATGACATTAATTTTGTGTTAAGTAGGTTTAAAAATACAGCAGTCAAACCACAATAGAAATGAAACTTTAATTTAAATGATCTCCTTGTTGGATAACAGTTACTGACTGGACATTTCATCTGATCTGACTTACCAGATACATCACAATACACACCACTGTAGTGATATTAAATAAGACATTTAAACTCAAGTGTCCCTCTGCCAAAAAGGTTGGTAACATGGGTCACCAACCTTTTTGAGTCTAAGGGCTATAGTGACACTGAGGACTAATTTGTCTGATACACACATAAACTTGTACAACTCATCTTTAATTAAAGAATCAATAATAATTAATGTACATATGAGTGAATAAATTGCAGCACTGCATTGGAACATAGCTGGGAACTGCCACCACAACAGTTTAGCTTTCCTGTGTTAATGTTTCCTGAGTTTTATTTAGGTCATTCTTACACTTAGTGTGTGGATGTGTGTGTGTGACACGTATCAAATATTCATAAAAATATTAAACAAATCACGTCTATAGGGGAGGCATCATTTATTTAACAGCCAAATATGGGACGATTCCTATATTAGGCTAGCTTTAGCTAACCTGAATATTTACAAGCCTCCTGTCCTGCTCATATACACTGACTGTACTTACCTACTATCTTTTAACCACATTGAAAGGCTTTTTTTCCATCCTGCCAACAACTTCCTTCTCCCTTTTTCTGTTTTGCGCCCTGGAAAGTTTTTTTCTGCTGCTCCAGTGCACGAGTGAAAAAATAAAATAAATAAATAAATAACGCGCCTGTGGGCGCGTGTTCACACTCACAGCACCTGTGTGTGAAGGGAGAGCAGAGAGACAGGAGGAGGGAGGTGAGGGAGCAGGGGGGGCGCCTAATCAGTGCTGTTCCTGTTATTGTCATTTCATGCAGTTAAAGAAAATGCCTGCTAGAAAAACGTTTTTTTCTAGAGACGCTTTTGACGCCCCTTAAGTCCAGCGCCCCCATGCGGTGCATCCACGGCATAGCGCCCATTTGCGCCACTAGATCCTCCTCTGATTTTATCTTCAAATGGTGTCCCTATTGAGTTTGTTGATTCCTATAAATATCTGGGTATCCTGATCGATCCACATCTCTCTTTTAAACTCCACGTGGAAAACCTAGTGAAGAAATTGAAAGTTAAACTGGGTTTCTTTTTCAGAAACAGATCATGTCTAACACTGAATGTTAGGAAACGCCTTGTATCTGTGACTTTCCTTCCCTCTATTGATTACGGTGACATTCTCTACATGAATCCACCTCCTCCCTCTCATTCACACACATGTACTCTGTCTTACTACGGCTGACTTTCATTCCTCTTCTTTCAAGTGCATACCTCCACCTCTCCAAGTTCTCTTCCACCTGTTCCCTGTTCTCACCACAGATCACAATGTCATCTGCAAACATCATAGTCCATGGGGATTCCTGCCTGACCTCATCTGTTAGTCGGTCCATCACCAGAGCAAACAAGAAGGGGCTCAGAGCTGATCCTTGATGCACTCCCACCTCCACCTTGAAGCTATCTGTCACTCCTACAGCACATCTCACCACTGTCCTGCTGTCCTCATACATGTCCTGCTGTCTTCATACATGTCCTGCTGTCTTCATACATGTCCTGCTGTCTTCATACATGTCCTGCTGTCTTCATACATGTCCTGCTGTCTTCATACATGTCCTGCTGTCCTCATACATGTCCTGCTGTCTTCATACATGTCCTGCTGTCCTCATACATGTCCTGTACCAGTCTAACATACTTTTCTGCCACTCCAGATTTCCTCATGCAATACCACACCTCCTCTCTTGGCACCCTGTCATATGCTTTTTCTAAATCCACAAAGACACAATGGAGTTCTTTCTGACCCTCTCTGTACTTCTCTATCAACATCCTCAAAGCAAAGATGCATCTGTGGTGCTCTTTCTTGGCATGAAACCATACTGCTGCTCACAGATAGTCACCTCTTGTCTTAGTCTTCCTTCCATAACTCTTTCTCAGAGCTTCATTGAGTGACTCTTCAACAAAAGTAACATGTTACAACTCTGTACATCACCCTTGTTCTTAAAATGGGCACCAGCACACTTGTTCTCCGTTCCTCAGGCATTTTCTCACCCTCAAATATGCCATTGAATATTTGAGTCAAAAACTTCACTGCCACCTCTCCAAGACATTTCCAAACCTCCATTGGTCATCAGGTCTCACTAATCTTTACCACTTCCTGGTCCACAGTTTCTATGACCTCTACTCTTCTTTCTCTTTCATTCTCTTCATTCATTAGCTCTTCAAAGTACTCCTTCCATCCTCCCATCACACTCTCCTCACTTGTTAGAACAGTCCTATCTTTATGCTGGTGAAGATTCTCAGTCGTCCAGGACATGATAAAATCAAAAAAGGCGTTCAATACAGAACAACTGGACTTTATTTGTAGCAACAAGACGTTTCGCTCATCATCCGATAAGCTTTCTCAATTGGAGACTGTGAGAGGGAGAGAGAAGTTATAAGCAAGCTGGGCCACTGGTGCACACCAAACTAGGTAAATTGGAAGCTAACACACACACATACTTGGGATAACACGTGCCTGTGACCCATTCAAAGTTCAGTGTGTGAAAGCAGAGCTTACAGAAAACACACACACATCCTACTGTATGTAAATTGACAAAAACCACACTTCACACATTGATAACAGGGACCTGTCAAAGTCTTTGTTAGTCTAATTCACAAGTGAGGCTCCTCTGTTCTCATCAGGTGGGAAGGGTCTGTGAACCAGCTGCAGGGCCGCACCATAAAATACATCCAGAGGTTATTGAGATATTTAGCTAAACAAACCGACAGAGTTGACGTCTTACAGACCTCGTCCTATCTTTAATAAGCCTAACCTGATGCACATCCTTTCCAGCCTGATCCCTCAGTCTCGCCAATCGGTACAAATCTTTCTCGCCCTCTTTTCTTAAAATTACAGGAAACCCCTTAATTTATTTCTATGTACCGGTATGTTTTATTCAAAAACAAGATTTTTATATATAATACTTACTGTTGTCAACAGGACTTGCCATTTTTTATTATTTATATTCACTTTAATAATCTGTATGTGTTAAACTGCACTTTCTGTTTTTTCACAGCCTCAGAAATTCTAAACATTAAATCTTCTGATGGAATTAAAAGGAGAATTACACTTTATGACTAAAACTCAGATTAAGGAAGTCTTATTTGCTCTTTGTGTTATTAGCGTAATATGGTCATACATTTTATCTATGGATTTGCTTAAAATTGGACAGGAGTAATGCCAAAATAAGTATTTTTATGAACATCAGGCTTATAAATATAATTTATTTCTATTATTTTTGTCAAAGTGACAAAGAGCCGCTGCAGAGGAACCGCTGGGCTCCAGAACCACAGCTTGCAGGCCACTGACAGATATATCTAGATTAAAGAAGTTTAAAAGATGTTTCTTTTTTAGCCCTGAACAGAAACTCTGAGCACAGATACAGTGGAAGTCAACGAGTTTGGGTGTGTGCTTTCTGGACTCTGGGAGGATTTCAACAAAAATCAGCCATACAGCAGAGACACTGGGTGAAGTGAAACCAAAACACCCACGACACGATGTAAGAAGAATAAAAAAGTGTCAGTCCTTTTGAGTCAGAGAGAGAATACAGTATTTGTCTGAATACTGTACGTGTTGATGCTCCTAATAAATCTTTTTTCCTCTGTCGATGAGCTGGAAAATAAGATGAAAAATACAATCAGACTTTTAGTCTCGCCTGTTTTTTGCTTGTCTTCAGTATTTAATTTTGATATTTCATAAAAAAATTACAAAGAATAAATGTAACCTTTGATGAGGGGGTTCTGTAAATTTGTTTTATGAATCAAACTGTATCTATATTTCTTCATTCTGCGGGTTTAAATGTAAAAGACAACATTATTTGTTGTATCATTATCTAAAAAAGCTAAGTCTGGTCCTCTGGACATGCAAAAAACAAAACAAAGCAAAAAATGAATTGAACATTGAATGTCCAGAGGACCAGACTTAGCTTTTTTAGATTTTTCTACCTGAATTATTGAGCATGCATCAGTATTTGTTGTAAACAGTTTGAGAAGCTTTAAACACAGAATGAACATCCTGTCTGCATTCAGACATTTGGTTATGAAACACACTTATGCAACGTCTAAAATAAGCTTGGAGCAGAACTCTTTGGATTATTCTGGTGTGTCCACATCAGTAAATCCTGATTCATCTTTTTAGGATAGACTAAATGGACATAAAGGTCATTTTGATTACATGATCATGGAATTAGTTTTATGCTTTCATTGAGCTTTAGTCTAAATTAACATAAAATGTAAAAAAGGCTTGAAAGTACAGACCCTGCAGGTCTCCTCTCAGCTTTTTTAAAATTGAATTTAAAAAGCAGCACATCAGAAGACACAACACACCCTTGTCCAGCTTTCTTTTGTTTTGTCAAACTGTCAGTGAAGCACGTTCATGAACTAAAACCTGGTTTATTTATTTTAAATTTTTATTATTTTTCACTTGTTTAACTGAGCTTCAATGTTCAGAATAGAACCAAAGATCCAAAACAGACGTTTCAGATTCAAACTTTCTGATTTGAGTTCATTTTCATAAAGTTTTAATGGTTTTCAACCACGAACGGAGATGATTTCCTGCAAAAATATACTGAACCGACTATAGAGACACAGAGCTCCGTTACGAAACGTTGAGACCTCTTTTAATTCTCACTCTTTCTTTTGTGTGAAAACTAAAAGTTAAAGACTCCTCGAAGCGTCTGGTCGTCCCACAATCGTTGGGTTTTTACGGAGCGTTACGGAGGAGATGTGAGAAGTTAAAACAAGCCTTCACTTCCTGTTGTGAAGACAACTTTCTGACCCCAGATACAGTGGAAGTCAATGACCTTTGACCTCTGGTGGGACCTGAGTGAAAACCATCAGTTCTACAGCAGAGCGACACTGGGCAAAAGAAAAAGGTGCTGGTGAAGATTCTCAGTCGACCAGGACATGATAAAATCAGAACAAGCGCTCAATACAAAAACAACTGGACTTTATTTGTTGCAGAAAACGTTTCACCCTCTATCCAAAGGGCTTTTTCAATTCAAAAGAGCACACATGTTGGTGCGTGGCATGTCAGCCTGTATAAAACTTCTCTGTCTCACAGCTGCTACTCTGCAGCACAGCAACACAATGGTCCAATTTGCAGACGACACTACGGTGGTGGTAGCCTGGTTGAAACCAGACCCTTGTCCTTCACTTCGCTTTGTACTAGGGTCTGGCATCTCTCCCATAGACAACGATTTCTCCGGCAGATTTTTGAATGGACCAATCAGAGAACAGAAGGCGGAGTTTTGTTAGTTTAGCCTGGCGAGGTCCAGGCTATTCAGATAAAAAGCTCAGAAACCACTCGGTGGATATTTTTTCTGCTACCAGTGTGTAATTATATGTCTCTAATTTACTGACTGTTGGCCTAGATGAAACATTTGAGATAAATTTCGATTTTTTATCATTTATTTTCGTAGCGCACCCGAGGCTGTTTGGAAAATGTCAAACCGAAACTATTTAAATCCAGCAGATTTGACCATTTCGTGAATTGATTTAGGAACTGTTAAGCTCAGGAACACTTCTGATATAACGTCAGCTAAGAAATATACTTTTCTCAGCAAAGAAATAATAGTTTTTTACCTTGTTTTCGTGAAAATTCCTTCGTGGCGGCGGCAGCCATTTTGAATGACGACGTCAGTCGACGTCGTTCAAAACTCCGCCTTCTGTTCTCTGTTAAGCTCAGGAACACTTCTGATATAACGTCAGCTAAGAAATATATTTTTCTCAGCAAAGAAATAATAGTTTTTTACCTAGTTTTCATGACACGAAGGAATGAAAATTCCTTCGTGGCGGCAGCCATTTTGACGACGTCAGTCGACGTCGTTCAAAACTCCGCCTTCTGTTCTCTGATTGGTCCGGTCAAAAATCTACCGGAGATATCCTTGTGGATGGGAGAAGTCCCAGACCCAGCAGTGAAGGGAAATGGCGAGGGCCAGGCTACGGTGGTGGGGCTCATCAGTGGGGGGGATGAGTCCGCCTACACAGGGACGAGGTGGACATACACAGTTCCTGCTGCACAGGAGAAGCCCACAACATGTTGTGGACCCATGTCACATGTACGACTTGTTACCATCAGGGAAAAGGTTCAGATCAATCAAGCCGAGAACAAACAGATTTAAAAACTGTTTTTATCCGTCAGCCGTTACTGAACTAAACAAAAAGTGTAATAAAAACGGAATCAGTGCTCGTAAATTTGAACATATTACACCCATTCTCCATAACCTCCATTGGCTTCCTGTCACCTACAGAATTCAGTACAAAACTGCTCTCATTACACATCAATGCTTACACGGAACTTCACCTGACTATCTAAAGGACATTCTTGCACCATATTCATCCACCCGGTCTCTACGATCACAGAACAGTAATCTACTTCACATTCCACGAACCAAATTAAGGACCATGGGAGACCGGGCATTCTGTGTGGCTGCCCCCCGCCTATGGAACTCCCTCCCTGACTACCTGAGAGCTCCACAGTCACTGGTTGACTTTAAAAAAGGCTTAAAGACTTTTCTTTTTAAGCAAGCCTATTCTGCCTCCATATGATTTTATCTTTGATCTTAGTTGATATTATTTTTAATTGATTTTATTATTGATTTTTGTTGTTTTATCATTGATTTTATCACTTGTTTTTATTTGATCTTTGATTTAGTTGCAGTTTGTAGCACTTTGAGATTTTTGTTAATGAAAAGTGAGTTATAAATCAAATTCATTATTATTATTAATAATAAGGGACAACTGGTGGAATATCAATCTGCTTGTGTTGCACAACTGGAGTGTTTCAAATCTGACTGTAACTATTATCTTTTATACATTTATGTAGTTTTAGATTTCACTGTTTTTACTTTTGCTCTGGAAGCAAACAAAAATGTTGTTTAGGTGCCATGACAATAAAGGTCTATTCTATTTATTTTTGCTAACTTCATCGCCACATTATTCCTCGAGCCACACACCTGATGCTATTTTGTGTTTATTAATGTCAGCTGGCTGTAGCTGCCATCTTGAACTGGGCTGACACCAAATGTTAGTTGTAGACGTACATCCACCGATTTCTTCAATGAGAAGACAGGCTGTAGGCGAGCCAATTTGCCGTTGGCACGCACGCAGCTGGATATCTCATCGACTTGATGATGTGTCTATCTCTGCTGTCATCTGTGGATCTAAGGGACACATACTTAATTGGATTTATGATAACAGTTTCCTGCTTTTTGGATTCAGCTGGTTGCTGGTTTTATCTACAATTAAGGAAGTTATCTGCAGCAAACTGAGACCCGACCACGCTGCTTGCCTTTGTGATGGCTTGGTTCTTGCCTGTGTACCCAGACTCAGTTGCCTTGGGCAGAATGGATCAGATCTTGGGGATTTTTACTCAGGCATGATATGTTCCATCGGTGTGTGGCCACGTAATTTGGACATTTCAGAACCGTTTCTGGACCAAGACAGACTCAAGGTAGATGTCATTATGTTCTGCCTGTACCCCAAACAACTGTGTTTATCTGAATCTGGCTCCCCCGGCTGGACTTGAAGGCCACCTTATCTGAATTCGCCTGGAGGACATGTAATCTGACGCTCACCCCCGCCCATTGGGGAATTCCACCGTCAACCAGAATGAACCAGCTGAATAAACATTCTGTCATCATTTCAGGACTCTTGGATTCTCATTAGCGTTGACCTTGGCCATCCCCCGACATCTTTCGAGAATGTTTACGGATCTCATCGGAGGAGCTGTTGATTATTCCATCCTTATCAGAACTCTTACGGTGACCTCGAGAGCTTCTATGAACATTGCTCATCGTTCTCGGTGTCTCCCCCCTCTGCAGAATGTCTACGTCACTATGTGCTTATTTGTGCGAGGTGTTTTTTAATATTATAATTTTTCTTCTCAGACAAGATTTTAATAGGAATTTTTTCGCCTCCATTTCCTAATGTGTCCAGTTTCATTACTTTTTGTCTGTCTAAGCAGATCTCACTTGTAAAGGAGTCTTCTAGGCTCAATGTGACTTATCTGTCTAAATAAAGGTTGAATGATACAGAGCCTCATTAGAATCTATATGAGATATTTTGCTAACGCGACAAACAAACAGGAAAAAATCCTTGAAACAAACGAGGAAAAGCTTTGGGTTACAGAATATTTTTATGTCAAATATGACAAAATTTGAATCAGTACTCGGCACCAACACCTTTTCCAAACAAATCCTCTGAGCGTCTATACGCAGGTTTGTACTTTCTTTAAAACAATCGTCGAAGAGAACAGCAGCGACACTGAAACCCTCCATGCACACATAAATAATTATATTAATAATAATAACTGTGACATTAACAGTGTTCTGTCGTTTCCTGTGACATTTAACCAAACAATAAGTTAAAAAACAAAAACTCTTATTTCAGTCACAAACTGACAGATCTCCTTTTTGTTGCTGCCCTTTTTGAACTTAGCGCAACAGTCACAGCTTCATTTGTGCATCTAATGCTTCAGAACAAACAAACAAAAACAAAGACTGCAGCGACACCAGTGGAGAACACGGCGCCTCAAAGCGCCTCGCTACGACATTTACCCTCCGTATAACAAACACGCTGAAAACAAACGTCTTCCCACAGGAACTGCAGCAGAGCAGGCGTGTTGCACCACACATGCACGCACGCACACACACACACACACACATACACACATACACACCATACGGTTCAAAGTGCTGCACAATTCTTATGTCTCTGGAAATTAAAAACTACTTTTCCTCCTTCTGTGTTGCGTTCAAGAACAAAAGATGTTCTGTTCTCATCTCCCAACAGAAACGATGTGAAGCGTGTCATCTGTCGAAGCACGGCGCCGTGCAGCTGTACTGCAGCTGGTAGGCCCGGCCGGGCTTTGCATCCAGCGAGGTGGGGATGGTGCTGCCGTGCTGCGCCTGCAGACCGGAGGTGGGGAGGAAGGACGAGGCCATGAAGCTGGGGGCCAGGCCCAGCTGAGAGTACTGCACGCCGGGCAGGTGCAGGTACTGCGTCACGGTGGAGGTCTGGGCTGAACCGTGGAACGGCGCCTGGTTCTGATGGCTTTTCTGCTCGTTGGCCTCTTTGACATCACTGTCATGTGCACTGGGGGGGAGGGGGGAGAGACAAATACTTTACTGCAAGTTAAAGAAGCTTTTCTACCATTTCATTTTATTTTATTCACAGAAATATAAATGAACATTAAATAAAATCTGAATTAATGAACTGGAGAAACATCAGTTTCTGTGAAAACAGTCCAAACACTGAACGTGAGAGTGAATGATTAAAAGGTGAGCAGTACAGAAGCTAAAACCAACAGAACAGTGGCTAAAATGAGTCAAATAATAGCTAAAGGAAGAGGAGAAGAGAGTCCAGGCAGGATGGAGAGATGGAGAAAAGATTCAGGAGTGATTTGTGACAAAAAGGTGTCAGCAAAGGTCAAAGGAAAAGTTTACAAGACAGTGGTGAGACCAGCTATGTTGTATGGTCTGGAGACAGAGACATTGACAAAAAGACAGGAGAAAGAACTGGAAATGAAGATGTTGAGGTTCTTCTTAGGAGAGACAAGGATGGATAAGATCAGGAATGAGATCATCAGAGGTACAGCACAAGTTGAACAACTGGGAGATAAAGTTAGAGAGGACACACTGAGATGGTTTGGACATTTCCAGAGGAGGGACAGTGGTTTGGACACGTCCAGAGGACGGACAGTGGTTTGGACACGTCCAGAGGACGGACAGTGGTTTGGACATGTCCAGAGGAGGGACAGGGAGTATATTGGTAGAAGGATGTTAGAGTCAGAGTGAGGACAGATGGAGACTCGTTGTGGAGACTCCAGATGAGAGAACAGCTGAAAGACAACAACAGCTAAAAGCTAAAAGTAGCATAGTGACGCTGACTGAGCGTTCTTGGTACATGGAGCATTTCATGAGATACGCACACGAGGAGCTTCTCTACACACGGAAGCAGGTGTTCCCAGGTGTAGCTCGTGAGGTGCTGCAGCCGGGGGGGCCAGGTGGGGGCCAGGTGGAGGATGAGGCGTGAGGCGGCCACGCAGGCGGCAGCCACCAGCGACGGCACAAAACACAGAAACACGTGGTCTGAAAACACGACACGAGCAGTTCTTGTAAAAACAACAGTATTTTAGAACAACCTGCGTTTTACAGTAACGGCACAAAACGACCAGACATAAACTTACAACCTATCAAATGTAATAAATATGAAATAAAATGCAAAACAAACAGAATGAACTAATTAATGTTGAACTGTTCTTTTTTATTTTCTTATTTTATTTTGGTCCTGTTAAGAACTTAAAACCTTAATACATGTAGGGATTTTGAGACTCGGGTGTGCTGCAACGGTTTTACATCTCTTTTGTTCAGAACCACCTGGGACTCAATTTTATTATACACTTTAGACATTCACTCATAAACATCCTCATAAAAGTCACATATAGGGAATGGAATGAGCACTATGGTTATGGGGGGCGGGATGACATCACTCTCGCCCCCTGTGCCTATGCTCACTCACAATTATGCATTTAGACAATTAGGGCCTGGGTTAGAGTTGGAGTGGAGGGGAAACTGGTACAATGCCAGCCTTTGCTCCTTCTCTTTCCTTTTTAAGTACACTTTACAACAACACTCACCAACAGCACATTTGGGGACGGGGGTGGGTGTGTCGGGGTCTAGATTTGTTAATTTCAATTTTATTTATTTATGTATTTATTTATATATATATTATTTATTTATTTTTCTCTTACCCCCCTGGTTGCCTGGCGGTCATTCTGGGGGTGGGCCGTCAGGGGTTGTCCTGGGATGTGGGGGGGTTCGGGGCCTGGGGGTTCGCCGTGGGCGGGGCTGGCATTCCGCTCTCCCTGGGGCTGCTTGGGCTCGGGTGTCCTGTCCTGTCGGCAGGGAGAGGGTTGGGCCGATTCTTGGATGTCGGCTACTCTCCACCCCAGAATGAATGGGCCTACCTCCTGGGTTTGGGTACGGGCTCCCCCACGTAAGGGGCAGGTACATGTCTGGACCTAGGGGGTATAGAGTGTGCATCGGGATTATGAATGGAACGTGTCGTTATTGTTTGTCTGTGTGAGTGAGGATGAGGGTGGGTTTGAGTGAGTGTGTCTGTGTATGAATGTCTAATTGTCAAGCTGGGATTTGGACTGCCCCCTCTCTGTTACATCTAATGGTGTGGTTACACCGAGCAGCCTTTCAACCTCCAAAAAGCTCCTCACGCACGCAAGTGGACGCGCTACCCAGTGTTGTCCAAACTGTAGTGTTGCGGCGGCTTCGTGGCTGCGGCTTCGTGGCGGCGGGGTGTGGGAGGAGCTTACGGTATACAGAGTCCTGCGCACAGAGTCACTGCACTCCGCCAGGCGAGGAGCCTTTTATTTCCGTCTCTGTCGAGCAGACTTGACTGGTCGTGAAGGAATTGTCGCGAACACACAGCTACAATGAGTTTCTCTTCCATAGTCCACGACCTCGCGGGTCTTTTCTGTGTCCCAAAAACAATACGTCACATAGTGCGCGCGCACCCTCGTTTCCGCGTCACATAGGGACTCTCCCCCTGACCCCCGCTCTTCTCCCCCGACTCTCCCTGATTGGTTGACACACCAACCAATCGGGTAGAGTTGAGCGGCGTCTGAAAGTTTGAACCGCGAAATCTTCAGCATGTTGAATGCTCGGTTTGGAGGCGGAAGCCGGTTCACGTGCACGGAAAAATGCTTCTCAGCACACTCAACACGCACGCGACCTGACGCCAGACGCCAGGAGGTGCCTGGAAGCGCGTCCACCATTGACTTTACATGTAAACTGGACGCTTTGGAGGTCGAAACGCTGCTTGGTGTGACCACACCATAAGGCTACTTGATGTTGCGCTCCTACCACGTGGCCCCCGGGTGGATGTCCCTTTGCCTGCGGGTGGGCTGGGGGCCCTTGCTGTCGTTTTCGGGGGTTGGGCGCTTGGGCGTGTGTCGGCTCGGCCTGGTGGCTGCCTGATGGGGCTCGGGTCCTCTGGTCCTATCGGGTCTGGGCCTGAGGGGTGGACGTCCCCTGGCCTCGGTGTCCGGGCCTGGGGCTACGTCAGTGCAGCGGGCTCTGGCGGGGGCCTGTGGGCTTGTTGCTGTTGGCCCCCCGGGGGTCATTGTATGTGGCCGCTGGTGGAGCTAGTCCGGTTCTTCCCCTTGGTCGGATCTGGGGAGTGGGCGAGTGGCTCGTCCTGTTCGGGTGGCCCTGGGGACTCTGGGCTAGGGGTCCTTCTTGGGGTCTTGGCTTTGATCGCCCCTTCGTCTGCCTCTGGCTTTGGAGGGACGGATCTCTGATGCTTCACAGTCGCTGCTGAGTGTTCTATTGGAGGAACCTTATTCACTTATGCATGCTCACAACCACATACAAATGGATGCAGGGATGTATATGTAGATATCATATGCAGATATGTAGATGGATATGTGATATGAATGCATATGTATGTATACTGTATATATATTTGTAGGTATGGGTATGTTTATTTATAGAAATCTACTGCAAGGTCATGAATATTATTAGTCTTTATGCTTGTATGTTTCGTTGCTGTGTTCTGTCATGTACTTTGCAGGATTGGGGACGGAGTTTGGGTGCGTTTGCCTTGTGCTCTTTTTGTGGATAATTATTGTTTTGTTGTCTTACTTTCTATCTTTTCTTTCTCTCTATTAAAAAAATACATATTGGTGTGAGAGGATGGCTATAAGGTGAGAAGGGAGGCCATCTATAAAAAAATAAATAAATAAAAAAAACTTAAAACCTGTCATCAAAATTATTTAAATTATAATTTTCTTTTGTTTTCTCAGCTTTTCCTGTTAAATGGTAGCATTGTGGGTAATGTAGTTCGAGTCGTTTGAGGGATGAGGCAGAACCAATTGTTGGAATATCTGCTTGAATACAGGTAGTGCTCGACTTACGACGTTTCGGGGTTACGCCACGCATCTCATAAAAAAAAAAATTAAAACTTTTTTTGAAAAATCTTATTTTAAGTGTTTAAAGACCGTGTAAAGTGAATTTCAATATTTTCTTAAATAAACATTATAAATGTCATAATTGTAATGTTGTAAATGAGTAAAAAGTCTCAAAATTGTAGCTCAATTAATTTTGGAGTTATAGATGAAACTGTGTATAAAGATATGTCTTTTTCAGGATTTTTTAGGCGTGGTTTAAACGGGACCGCGTTTCGTCACGCGGTCCTCATTAGTATAGCCCCACCCCCTGCAGCTCCAGCCGTATAAATTCGCCTCGGTGGAGCCGTTCACTCGCGAATCGCAGATAGCATCAGATAGCAATAGCATAGATATTTTGTTCATTGTTAGCTAGCTAATCAATTATGCCTCGTTCGTGCATCTTCCCTGGATGTCGCAATGGTCAGGGCACCCGTACAAATCATAACATGTTTTTATACCGCGTGGTTTTATACTGAGTATCTGTAGTGCCTGGATAGGTCAATGGATAAAGCGCTTGCCTTCCGTCCCAAACTCCACGGGTTCAATTCCCGCATGGTACAACTCTTTTTTAAATTTTTTTATTCATTCCAGATTAAAAACACACAAGAAAACTATTTACAAAAACAGCGTAACTCTTGGAAAAAGTAGCTGCTGTTACAGAATTCAGATAAAAACAGAGCAGGTTTACTGGCTCTGCTGTCTGCCTCTCCACTGTGGGAGCAGGACACGAGCGCAGCTGCGCTGAAACCACGCCCACGCACTGACACGCCCCCAGCGTTCCAGGGCAAGGCAAAATCATGTTTTTTCATGATTTTTGAGACTTAATTTTATAAGGTAAACAATGTTTTTAATCAGTCAGATTTATATGGGTGATTAATAACACATATTTATGCCATGTGACAAACTAAAAACACACATTTAATTTAACTTTACACGGTCTTTAAATGGAGCTTATGGTAAATGGAGCTTATTTTATATAGCACTTTCCAGCCCCCTATGAGGGGCCCCAAAGCACTTTACAATACCAACCATCCACCCATTCATACACACATTCATACACCGGTAGCGGCAGACTGCCATGCAAGGCGCTTTCCAGTCCTACCGGGAGCAACTCGGGGTTAAGTGTCTTGCCCAAGGACACAACGACACATGGTGTGGGGAACCGGGATTCGAACCACCAACCTTCCGATTGGACGACGACTGCCATTACCACTACGCCACGGCCGCCCAAATGTTCTTGATATGTGTACAGCACTTTGTTACAGCTGTGGTTGTTTTAAATGGCTTTATTATAATTATTATCATTATTATTTTGAAGCATATTTACGCAGTTTTCAACGGTTTTCGATTAGCTCCAGCTTCGACAGCCAACTTTGGACGGACCGTGTGTCCAATCAGACGTTGCTGCACTCGGATACATGAGCTGGAAAAGCTCTGTCAACTCTGTGGATGTCTCAGGCGGAGAAACGGCTTTGTGGCCTCGGATAATGCTGGGACACCGAGCTAACATGCCAACACGCGGAGAATTCACCAGCTCCCAGTAAGAGCATATTTAACTCTTTTTTTTCCCTTCATTATGGCTCCAAATGTACTGTATGTGTTTTTTGATAATTATGTAGGGTACTGTGTTAGGATAGGCGAAGTGCTTGGTAAAATACAGTACCGTACATGTACGTGTATAAGTGGTGGCCAGTGTGTATGTTTTCTGACTTACGACGATTTTCGACATACGACGCGCTGTAGGAACGGAACTCCGTTGTAAGTCGAGGACAAACTGTACTAGAAGTTTTCCAATTTTTACTTAAAGTCTCAAAAAGTTCACATCACTTCCTGCAAACACTTTGATCTAAACCTTTACGTTAAAGGAGACCACATATAGGTCTTTAAAATTTTTATGTTATGTCTGTGTGCTATCTTGACAATATTAATTCATTTTAATACACAAAATAATTCTTAGATAATCAATTATACCCTTTTTAATTCTGCCATTTTTAACTTTCGTTTTGAACGACCGGTTTCTGATACTGAGTTCTGAAGTCCACGCCCTTCAACGATCTGTTTACGCCCTCTGTAACAGCCAGTATCTGTAATGTGTTGTTGTTTTAAAATTAGCTCTTTTTTTATTACTCATTTGACTTACTGTTAGTGCTAACTTTAGATAACTTACCGAAACCCGTCTGAGCGCGCCGTAATTTGCTGCTCCTTTTAGCATTATGCTGGATCCCCACCGCACGCATCTCGTGCAGCCGAAACAGCCACTTTACATTGAAAGTCTATGAGGGACGCGCATCTTGGAGCAGCGGGTCGTGTCGCGGCGCATCTACAGCATACAAGCAGCGCGAAAGTGAGCAGCAGCTGTTTCCTACTCCCGCGTCGCATCCGAGCAGCGACTGTGGAAGCACGGAATGCCGTGCTTCCACAGCTCGCTTCAGCTCGCTGCTCAGCAGCAAACAATCAGGACCAATCAGGAGAGACTCTGCCATGTGATCACGCAACATGTAAACAGGTAAACATGGAGGAGAAACTTACAGCAGGTCGTCAAACTGGGCGCGGGTGACACGGAAGTACCGCTGAAAGCGCTCCTCGTCTGCGCGCAGCTCCTGGATCAGATGGTGAAATTCACCGAATTCATGACGCCTCTCTAATGTGGGGTGAATCCAGAATCGTCGTTGTGCACGGCGTCTGCGTGTTGCTGCTTTGTAGATTAAGTACAACAAGGCAATTCTTCGTATTGCGTCCGCCATTTTTCTGAGACCGGAAATAAACAAACACCACCACCGGAAGAGGACCAACACGCTCCTCCTCCCACTGCAGACGCGTTAGATGAGGACAGTCATCTGTTGACAAGCAGCCAGTACAGTGCGTTTGGAGATTTTTGGAAGCGCGATATGCTTTAGGTGAGGATGAGGCATAAGACCACCCGAATCCGATGCTAATGTTAGCTTGTTCCTCTTCCGGTGTTCGCCAGCTCTGCTCGTTGCACGCGGCGATTTTGCGAGTTATCGCTGTTCCAGTCAAGACAACACAAAGTTCACCAAGTGTCTCCCGTAAATTAATCTGTAAGGAGAAGGTCCTCGCTGCTGCTGTACAGTTGAAGCTCCGCTCCATCCGCCAGAAGAGGGTCCCGTTGCCGCCGGTCCCTACGCCGGGGGTCTGCTCGTTTAATTTTTACCGGATGCGCGTTGGGAGCGATCGCAAATACACTAAAAATTGAACTAAAACATAAAAATAACAATTATACTTTATTTATAAAGCCATTTAAAAAAAACACAGCTGCAACAAAGTGCTGTACACATGAAATTAAGAACATATAAACAAAAGATGAGATGAAATCATGAAAAACAACAGTCATGTGTTTAATACAGAAGTGGGTTGAGCCTAACCAGGGGTTGCTAGGTGAGGGGCTGGACTCAGGTTGTGGTGGGTTGTGGCAGAGCCATATAAAGTGAGAGTTGCGACACTCCCATAGAGTTCCATTGTAAGAATGGAATGCGGAAGTCACGTGGGTCATGGAGGGGGCGATTTGTTCCATGGCTCTGGGTAACAGTCTGAAGCTGCCTGCAGTAGCGCTCCGTCGCCGCCAGAGGGCGCAGCTCCACAAGGTTTCCATAGCCGTTGTTTGGAACGATTGACCGCCTGTCGGCGAGATCAAAGAGTGTTGGAACTCTCTATATATATGGCTCTGGGATGTGGCTGCGGTTGGCTGCAGCTGGCTGCGGTTTGTGACGTCACAAACCGCAGGAAGTGCAAAACGAACTGTATTTTATCAAAGATAAATAAATCTACTTAGAGTAAATAAACCACTGGGTGCATTTTTTTGGCCTTAGGACTGTTTTTTTATGAAGTAAATACCCAAAGTTGAGTAAAAAACCATTAAAAACTGAATTTTGAATATGTGGTCCCCTTTGATGTCACTTTAACAATATTCTGTTATTTATTAGTCAGTTTTCTTCAAACCTCACTTAAATAGCTCTTGATGTTTCTTCCATCATCGTCCTTGTGCTATAAACGTAAAACGGTCCACAAGGACAGTAAAACGACCTGTACCTTGTAGGGAGACCTCCAGGAAGTAGTCGGTGTACTTGTCCATGTATAGCCTGGTCTTCTCCAAGCTGCTCAGAGGCCAGCCGTCGTGCAGGTCCCCCTCATGGACCGCAATAGACAGATAGTATTCGATAAAATGAGCCGCTGTGGGGAGGCACAGGTTCCAGTCGAAGGTTTCCAGCAGCAGCAGCTCCATGTGGAGCAGACCCTGCTTGGTCAGGACCAGGTTCATGGAGCTCATGCAGCTCAGGCTGTTCAAGGTCTCCAACTTTGGCACCCGGTCCTCACGTTCCTCGAATTTACCTGTAGCAAAGGAACATGTACGCTCATCACATAGGTGCAGAGAACTACGAGTCATGAGGTGTGAGGACGGCACGTACTCGCCAGAAGCAGGCAGGAGAGGGAGACCATATGGAGCTGCTGCACCGTGACATCATAACGGTCCATGAAGAGGTCCAGCAGGTAGACGGCCAGGTGCCTGGCTGCGGGGCAGAGCTGGAAGTGGTTGCTGATGATGGCGATAAGGTCTGCGAAGTACCGCCTGAAGTTCAGCTGAGGGGACTGGCCTTTGTAGGACGGCAACTTCAGCTCCTGTTGGACAACATGGACATAATGGACAGACGTCCTCCTGAGACCTGAGCCTTACTTGGATCCCTGACGATAATCAAAAGCTGCATGAACTTGAGGAGCTTTGGTTTAGAACCTTCAACAGGAAACAACATTTGTAGATATGGATATTGATAAAAGACAAAGTGTCTCTGACTTCTGCTCAGAGCTGAAGCTCAAGTGTTGAACACATGGAGCAGTCATGTTGGACACACTGTCAGTGGGGACGATATGGTCCAGCCTCCAGACTGTCAATCAATAAACAAAACATATGGAAAACAATATGCAGATGTGAACAAACAGCAGCAAAGTAAAACGGTCTGTTTCAATGGAGGGGTGAACTGTGCACAGCTTTGTGCACAGCTTTCCATCAACTCAGCTAAAAGTGTTGAAAACATCTCCTCAAGTATGTATTCTCACTAATTCCGTCTAATCTGATTATTTTCCGGTGGGAAGTGGTACTAGACAGGGTTGCCCTCTTTCCCCCCTCTTGTTTGCGTTAGCCATTGAACCTCTTTCTGTTGCCCTAAGATCCCTTTCTTCTTTTCATGGAATCATCCGCTCTGGTGTCGAGCTTAAAGCTCCGCTGACATCATCTTTTAACTTTCCATAAAATGGCACAACATATATATATATTAAGATTGACCTCTGATCGTTTTTGCTAAAACAATGTGAAATTAATGAAAATTCCTCTCCAAAATAGTTTAAAATTAGCGCCGTTTATTTACACGGTAAATTCGGGTTTTTCCGGTCACGTGATTGTGACGTCACATACAGATCTCTGCTCCAACGGCACATTTAATACAATGGAGAAAGATCCAAACGCATCCATCGAATTTAGCCATTTAAAACTTTAGATTTTAGCGATTTGGCTTCAGTTCGTGAAGAAGGTTATTTTGAGTGATAAACAACAAACAGCAAGGTTTCTTTTGTCCGTGTTGCTTTTTTTTTCAGGAGAGGTTTCACATACATGAAGTGAGCACCAGATGTCAGCAAAGCAGAGCAATCTACAGTGCTCTGTAAGAGTTATCACGATAGCTTTGCTGACATCTGGTGCTCACTTCATGTATGTGAAACCTCTCCTGAAAAAAAAAGCAACACGGACAAAAGAAACCTTGCTGTTTGTTGTTTATCACTCAAAATAACTTCTTCTTCACGAACTGAAGCCAAATCGCTAAAATCTAAAGTTTTAAATGGCTAAATTCGATGGATGCGTTTGGATCTTTCTCCATTGTATTAAATGTGCCGTTGGAGCAGAGATCTGTATGTGACGTCACAATCACGTGACCGGAAAAACCCGAATTTACCGTGTAAAAAAACGGCGCTAATTTTAAACTATTTTGGAGAGGAATTTTCATTAATTTCACATTGTTTTAGCAAAAACGATCAGAGGTCAATCTTAATATATATATATATATATATATATATATATATATAATATATTATATATATATGTTGTGCCATTTTATGGAAAGTTAAAAGATGTCAGCGGAGCTTTAAACTGTCCTTATATGCAGATGACCTTCTCTTGTATGTTTCTGAGCCTTTATGTAGTCTTCCCCCAATTTTTAACACTCTGTAAAATTTTGGATCGTATTCTGGCTATAAAATTAATTCACTTAAAAGTGAATGCTACCCAGTGAATTCATTAGCATTAAAGCTCAGGCCTTCTGATATCCCCTTTAGGCTCAGTCCCTCGGGATTTAGGTACTTGGGAATTTGCTGGTGAAGATTCTCAGTCGTCCAGGACATGATAAAATCAAAAAAGGTGTTCAATACAGGATCAACTGGACTTTATTTGTTGCAGAAAATGTTTCGACTTCTGTCCAGAAGTCTTTTTCAATTCTGACTGAATGGAAGCTGTGAGACCGAGAAGTTTTATACAGGCTGACAAGCCACGCACTCTAATAAAATGTCGTTATTAAAGAATCACATTTTTTCTCCAGCATCCACTAATGCTGCCTACAGAATTTGGCATGAGAGAGGCAGTGACGTGCGGTCAGGGGCGGCAAGTGAGGCCACGCCTCTCCTGTCATCATGGAAAGAAAAAAAATAATAATTGAAAAAATAAATGTAATTATTGTCTTTATCATTTGATTTGTACTATAAACTTATTTTACTAAAAACTAAACCAGTTTTAAGTTGATTTTTATTCAAAATCGCCAATTTTTCTTATTTAGCGTTCAAATACTCAGCAGAGACCTGCGCAGAGCGACAGAGAGGCACCGGCTGTTTCACTTCAGATTGCGCAATCACTCGCTGACGTGCTGCAGCTGTGAGCGATTTGGGAAGGCAGGAAAATCCCTGCCTCTTTTATGTCACTATTAAAATGTCCAAATACTTTTGCTATATAAACTACATTTCTATAGTTTAGCTGGTGAATATAATGTCTCGTGTTTTTGTCTAAAACTGTATGTGTACGCGCTGAGCGATCTCATAAAACGGCTGTGAAGGTGTCCAGTTACACACACACACAGGCGAGCCTCTGGAGGCGGGGCTACTGAGCTCAGGGTTCTGTTTGTGCCTCGCGCTGCAGGAGGAAAAGTGACAGCGCAAACAGAGCAAAAAGAGTAACTTTTCACAATCTACAAATATCTAGAACATTAAACACTTAACTAAAAGTTTTAGTATTTTGTTAACAATTTAGTTTTGATCATTTTTAAACATCAGCACAGAGTTTACATTTTTAACATGATTTCCCAACTCCCTGTATTGAAATAAACCGTCCCTTCAAACTAGTTCTATACCTTGGCTTTGCAAAAATGTCAGTTCCCTTTAGACTAGCAGCTTTCTCTGGGACAAAATACATTTGAACATTTGAGGGTTCTATTACTAACAAAATATTATAGTCCACCAAATCAGAAAACTTCAGTACTTTGAGTTGTTTAAATAATATATTAGATAGATGACATTACGGCTTTCTTGTAATAATTCTCACAGTTCTTTTCTGTAAAATAAAAATAGATTTTGTTATAGTTTAATTTAATTTATAAGTAAAAGTAAGACTAAAATAATTTTTCTCCAAATTAAATGTGCTTTTTTGTGTGCTACAGTTTGTATGTGTAAAGATTGCTGATATGAGATTTTAAACACAACCCGTTAACTGCTGCCAATCAAATGGTGAATAAACTACTCTGTAGGGTTCATGTATTATAAAAGAAGAAAATAACGCTATCCAAAGTATCCAAAGCACTGAAGAAGCTATGGCAGACAGAAGCCAAAATGTGGAGAACATTTTTTGTCTGTTTTTTATTTTACATATGAAAAAAAACTGCACAGTGCCTCACCAGCCATGAACCTCACCGCACGTCACTGGAGAGAGGTATTAGAACAATGAGAGACCTTTACGAAGATGGTTTATTTCTTAGTTTTCCAGAATGTGCTTCTCCACATCGAGAGGAGCCAGTTGAGGTGGCTCGGGCATCTGGTTAGGATGCCTCCTGGACGCCTCCCTGGTGAGGTGTTCCGGGCACGTCCCACCGGGAGGAGACCCAGAGGAAGACCCAGGACGCGCTGGAGGGACTATGTTTCTCGGCTGGCCTGGGAACGCCTTGGGATTCCCCCGGAGGAGCTGCTCCAAGTGGCTGGGGAGAGGGAAGTCTGGGCCTCCCTACTTAGGCTGCTACCCCCGCGACCCGACCCCGGATAAGCGGAAGAAGATGGATGGATGGATGGATGGATGGTCTTCTAAATTTAATCTACCTACTTCACATTTGTTTCTTTACTTCCAAATTAGACATTGCGTTTCATCGCGGTTTCCAAATTTTCCGACTCTGCCTACTGACCCACCATGGGTCGAACTCCTAGTTTTGAAGCCTAATCTGAAATCTCCTCTTTTTTTCTACTATCTATGGAAAATTTATGGCAATTGAGGCCGACTCATCGGGTAAAACCAGAACTGCATGGGAACGGGAATTGGGGGTTGAACTGTCAGATTCATGGTGGGATAAAGTTATTCTCAGCATACTCCAAAGTACACCATGTGTCAGACTACAGTTAATACAGTTTAAAGGTTCAGTAGGTAACTTTTCTAACAACATATTTTTAACATATTTCTTCACTCTGTCACTACCTCCTGACATACTGATTTTAGACAAGTAATCTCTGAAAAAAACTATTGTCCCCTTGCTTCTCTAAAAGCATTTCTAAAAAGCCACAGTGACCCACCGTTAACCAACCAATAAAAACAGATTTTGTAACCAGCCAATAAAAACAGAGCTTGAATTTGAATCAGCCAATAAAAACAGAGCTTGAATTTGAATTTCAGCAGAGCTAGGGCAAGAGCAAGCCAACCAGAAACGTGTCTCTGTTCAAAATTTTCCTAAGTTCCAGCGTGTTCCAGAAATTACATACTGAACCTTTAAAGTAATAAATAGAGTACACTTCTCAAAATCCCGTCTATCTAAAATTTTCATTTCAATCCCAGACCAGTGTGATAGATGTCAGGCTTCACCTTGCAACTTAAGTCATAGGATTTTCTTCTGCCCAAACTGGCAAGGGTTTTGGAAATATTTCTTCTCCATACTCTCAGGAGTTTTTAGGATCCAGATTCAAAGTGAGCCACTAATTCCATTTTTTGGAGTTCCAGGGACCACACTTAATCCATCCCGCCAGCAGGGGGAGGTCCTGGCCTTTTGTTCTCTCCTTGCCAGGCGTATTCTGCTCGCCTAGAAATCTCCCACACCTCCTTCCACATCACAATGGCTTAATACTGTAAGATCATTCTTGAAGATGTAAATTTTTTTATTAACAGTGAGAGGTAGTTCAGAAAAATTTACTTATAAGTGGGCACCCTTTGTGTCATATGTAAAATATTTGCCTTCATAACGTACAGACTGATGTGACTGACTCATCACATTACCATGTGACTTAATTTTAAAGGATAAATGAATGGGTAAAACACTGTTTTCCTTTTAGTATCTCGGTGCCGTCCTATCCCCCCTCCTCCCCCTTTTTATTTTTATTTTTTTATTTAAAAGATTTTTTTTTTCTTTTACTCATTTTGTCCTGTTTTTGGTTATGTTAGTGGGGTGAGTTGTGTTTGTTGTGGGAGGGGGATCAGAGAAGTCATGTAAGTTTTGTAAAATGCATGTAATGTCAACCATTGTAAGATCTCCTGATAAACAAATAATAAAAATAAAAAAATAAAGAAAAAGAGGATACTAATCTCTCTGGGTCTGCACCAAGGTCTCAGAAACCTCCTGAGGAAACCCATTTCAATCGCTTGGATCAAGGATCTCATTCTTCGCTCATGATCCAGAACTCAACTCTAGAGAGCTTCACCTTTCAGCTCAACTCCTTCACCAGGACAAACTGGAACAACTCCCTCATTACTGAGGAAGTGGCCCACCTCCCACTCCATCCTCCCGTTACTCATGAACAAGACAAAGACTCACAGCCGACCCCAGAGGGAGCATCCCACCCTCTTCCAGTTGAGAACCATGACCTCAGTTTGAGGAACTGACTCTCATCCCAGCTGTAAAGAGCCCCAGCATGCACTGAAGGTCACGGCTTAAAGGCGCCAACAGAACAGAGGTGAGACCCTGAGGTCCCCGAACCGTCCTCTCCACAAATGCACCGTGAGATCCTGTCCATAGACGCCACAAACGAGGACCAGATGTTCCCAAGTTTGAACAACTTACATTCTAGATGATACTAAACTGAAACTAGGATTGAGTAATTCCATGTAAGTGAATGGTCTGACGAAACTTCAGGAGTCTGACGGGTTCCAGCAGCTCACCTGAACAGGTTTTCAGCTCCGGCTCTCATGCGCATCTCCTTGTTGATCTGTTGGTTGATGCGAGCGCGGCGATGCTGCAGTTTGCTGCGCTGAGTCTGAGCGAAAGGATCACAACCCTGCGGCGGAAACCAGACAAATACAATTCAAGATTACATTTTCTACAGACGATGACCTCCAGCAGCAAATCAGAGACTTCCGTTTTACTAATTCAACCTCCACAGAGACATGACTATTTATATCTATATTTTTATATTTTCCTGTCCACTGTGCTTTTTTTTTTCTATTGTACAGCACTTTGGTTGGCCTTGTTGCTGTTTTAAATGCTCTATAAATAAATTGGTATGGTATGGTATGGTATGGTATGAGGGGGATTTCTTATTTTCTAAAAGCCCCTCGAGGTTTTCAAAGGTCAGTTTGCATTTATTTTGTCATGTTTATTTAAAGGTGCAGTCTGCAGTTTCTGTAGAACGCAGCACTTCGAAAATTTTCAACAGGCAAAGCATTCTGATCCCTCCCCCTCAGAGCCATATATGGCTCTGCTCCCCCTTGCTCTGCTGAAATTCAAATTCAAGCTCTGTTTTTATTGGCTGGTTAACGGCGGGTCACTGTGGCTTTTTAGAAATGCTTTTAGTAACACCTGGAGAAGCAAGGGGACTATAGTTTTTTCAAAGATTACTTTGTCTAACATCAGTCTGTCAGGAGATAGTGACAAAGTGAAGAAATATGTTAAAAATATATTTTTAGAAAACTTACAGACTGCACTACAGAAACTGCAGACTGCACCTTT
>JBBPBX010026110.1:8960-38357 GCA_038048925.1 Garcialebias charrua
TATATATACAGTATATATATTAATTTGACCATTATTCTTTTTGTTGAGTAAAGCTGACTGAAGACACTACACTAGCACCACGACGTGACCTGTCAATCAATCCAGTAGGCGTGTCAGCAAATGACCAATCTGAAGCTAAACGAGTCGTAATATTATCCAAACTCCACCACGTAAAGCAGGTTTACCACATTTTAGCTGTGGTAAAATAAAGAATGTTGAGCATCTTGTTAATTTATACTTTGGTATTGGTTTTACAAATAAGGAGATAGTTAATCTGTTAATCAGCATCAGATTATTATCGGTATCAGGACGTTGAACCTGCTTACAGGTGGTACGCTCTGATGGGCTGCAGCACAGCTCTGCAGGTATGGAGCATTTAGCTTCGGATTGGACATTTGCTGATACGCCTACTGGGTTGACTGACAGGTCACGTTGTGGATCTGACTCATGGGAAAAAAAATTAATAAAGGAGAGCTGTTAAAAAAAGAGTCTCGTACGACTTCATTCTCTTAAAACAACTTTATTCCTGTAATTTTATGGCTTTTTAAAAAAAAATTCTTAGCGTGGCCCTAACGCTCCATCGTAATAAAATCATCTGTCACCTTCATTTTTCTCCCTCTATTTTTGAATTTGCATGTTTTCAGTGTTGAATTATTTTAATTAAACTGTTCTGTTTTCAAGTTTACAGTTTTTTTGTTTGCCATTAGAGATATGTTATGTGTGGGAACAATTAATTAACTTTTTGTCTTGGGTTAGATTTAAATAACAAATAGGTCAGTGCTTTTATTGAGGCAAGAAGCAAATTGATGTATCCAGTAATTATTATAAAACTACATGTACTACCAAAGTTTAGGAAGAAAATGACAGTAATCTATCACTTTACAATTAGTTGCTCTAAACTGAAGTACAAGAGGTTGCCGCTACGGTTGCAGCTCAGTGTCGTGATGGTATTAAAAAATATTGTGATGGTAAAAAAGTATTAAATTTAACTCAAGAATTTCTGTATATGGCCTGTTCAAAATCATCTTGAAATGAACCGCTCTCAGCAAAATTTAACAAGAAAAATATGACTGCCGTTTTTCACTTATTCCTTAAAGGAGACCAAATATTGGTTTTATAAATTTTTATGGTATGTCTGTGGGCTATCCAGACCATGTTCATTCAATTTAATGCACAAAATAATTCCTAGATAATAAAATATCCCCTTTCTAGTTGTGCCTTTTCTGACTTCCGTTCTGAACGAGCTGTTTATGATAATGAGCTCTGAAGGCCACGCCCTTCAAAAATCTGTTTACATTAACTCCGCCCTCCAAAGGGGACCCTGAGTCAGACCCAGAGGCAGACGCCATTTTGAACAGGGCAAATGAGGCGCTGACGCGTCGCGTAGGCCGCTGAGAAACATCCATAAGTTCACCCTCCATGTTAAAAACTCTTCGTCTGACTCTTCGAAAACAAGCAATAAGGCTGCAGAGTAACACACTGGCTGCTAACTGCTATACACGCTCTCTCTAGCGGGGACCGCTTTTTTCACGGACCACATCCGGCGCGGACCGGATATGGTCCGTGAGCAGTCGTCCGGTTGATTTAAGAGCCCGTAAATAAGTTTTTTTTTTTTTCGTTTTTACTGATAGATAATTAGTTATTAGCGGTACTGCATTTTAACAACAACGAAACATCGAACTCTGAGATGAACTCAGGAAAAACAACCGTGACGTCTTTTATACTGAAGTGGGTGGAGCATCACCAGGGGTTGCTAGGTGAGGGGCTGGACTCAGGTTGGGGTGGGTTTTCCTGGCGCTTGTGCTTTATCCTCACTCCAAAGAGACAAAGACTGACAAAAAAAAAATTTAAATGAAAAAGATCACAGTTTGATTACCTTCAAACACACACATTGAAATATTTACACGTGGTTCAATTTTAACATTTTTGGCTGTGCAACTATACAAGTACTGTAAACGAGACATTTATATCACTGAAAAATAAATATACTTAGAGTAAATATACCACTGGGTGCATTTTTTGGCCCTAGGACAGTTTTTTTAAGAAGTACATAACCAAAGTTGAGTAAAAAAAAACATTAAAAAGTGAATTTTGCATCTTTGGTCCCCTTTAAACAATTGCTTGAATTAGAGAGAGATTAAAAATAACTTTTAAAAGCCCAAAAGCTTAACTCCTGCTGGCATCATAGCAGCTTTTATCCTCCTGCTTGCAGAAGCAGCTTTAGATCTTCAAACAAAGACATATGTCTCCTTCTCAGTCAAGACTGAAGCCCGAAGGTGATTGTGTTTTTGCCATGAGGTCTCTTAAACTTTTGAACTCCTGAACAGGGGGAATCGTCTTCTTCTGTTATGTTATCAAACTGGCCATCCTTTTATCGGCCTGGCCAAAAAAAAAAAAAAAAAGATGATACTAATATTTTGTTGGACCGTCTTTAGCTTTGATTATGGCATGCATTCGTGGCATTGTTTCAACAAGCTTCTGCAATGTCACAAGATCTATTTCCATCCAGTGTTGCATTAATTTTTCACCAAGATCTTGAATTGATGACTAGGCACTAGGCATGATGAGTGCATCACTTCACCTGCCTCTCTTCTTACTCTGATGCGCCCATCACTTTGGAACAGGGTAAATCTGGACTCATCAGACCACATGACCTTCCATTGCTCCAGAGTCCAATCTTTATGCTCTCTAGCAAATTGAAGCCCTTTTTTCCAGTTAGCCTCACTGATTAGTGGTTTTCTTAAGGCTACACAGCTGTTCAGTCCCAATTACTTGAGTTCCCTTCACATTCTGTGTGTGGAAATGCTCTTACTTTTACTATTAAACATAGCCCTGAGTGCTATTGTTGTTTTTTTGTTTTTTTCCGATTTGATTTCACCAAACGTTTAAGTGATCGTCGATCACGATCATTCGGGATTTTTTTCTGGCCCCATTTCTTCCTCGAAGACGATGGGTCCCCACTATCCTTTCAGTTTTTAATAATGCGTTGGACAGTTCTTAACCCAATTTTAATAGTTTCTATAATGTCCTTAGATGTTTTCTCTGCTTGATGCCAATGAATTGACCCTTCTCAAACAGACTGACATCTTTTCCACGACTACGCAATGTGTCTTTAGACATGCTTGTTTAAGAAATGAGAAGCAACTCATTGCACCAGTTGGGGTTAAATTACTTGTTGCAGCTGAAAGATAATCGTCCATACAGTAATTACCCAGCACACACACTTTTTGTGGCAGGAGGTTGAGGAGCATTAAGTGTAGAACCACTAGACTGAGGAACAGCTTCTACCCTGAGGCAGGATAATCACTGTGAACAAAATCACAGCATGTTGCTGCTGATCTGTTTCCATGTTGCTGCTGATCTGTTTCCATGTTGCTGCTGATCTGTTTCATGTTGCTGCTGATCTGTTTCATGTTGCTGCTGATCTGTTTCATGTTGCTGCTGATCTGTTTCATGTTGCTGCTGATCTGTTTCATGTTGCTGCTGATCTGTTTCATGTTGCTGCTGATCTGTTTCATGTTGCTGCTGATCTGTTTCATGTTGCTGCTGATCTGTTTCATGTTGCTGCTGATCTGTTTCATGTTGCTGCTGATCTGTTTCATGTTGCTGCTGATCTGTTTCATGTTGCTGCTGATCTGTTTCATGTTGCTGCTGATCTGTTTCATGTTGCTGCTGATCTGTTTCATGTTGCTGCTGATCTGTTTCATGTTGCTGCTGATCTGTTTCATGTTGCTGCTGATCTGTTTCATGTTGCTGCTGATCTGTTTCATGTTGCTGCTGATCTGTTTCATGTTGCTGCTGATCTGTTTCATGTTGCTGCTGATCTGTTTCATGTTGCTGCTGATCTGTTTCATGTTGCTGCTGATCTGTTTCATGTTGCTGCTGATCTGTTTCATGTTGCTGCTGATCTGTTTCATGTTGCTGCTGATCTGTTTCATGTTGCTGCTGATCTGTTTCATGTTGCTGCTGATCTGTTTCATGTTGCTGCTGATCTGTTTCATGTTGCTGCTGATCTGTTTCATGTTGCTGCTGATCTGTTTCATGTTGCTGCTGATCTGTTTCATGTTGCTGCTGATCTGTTTCATGTTGCTGCTGATCTGTTTCATGTTGCTGCTGATCTGTTTCATGTTGCTGCTGATCTGTTTCATGTTGCTGCTGATCTGTTTCATGTTGCTGCTGATCTGTTTCATGTTGCTGCTGATCTGTTTCATGTTGCTGCTGATCTGTTTCATGTTGCTGCTGATCTGTTTCATGTTGCTGCTGATCTGTTTCATGTTGCTGCTGATCTGTTTCATGTTGCTGCTGATCTGTTTCATGTTGCTGCTGATCTGTTTCATGTTGCTGCTGATCTGTTTCATGTTGCTGCTGATCTGTTTCATGTTGCTGCTGATCTGTTTCATGTTGCTGCTGATCTGTTTCATGTTGCTGCTGATCTGTTTCATGTTGCTGCTGATCTGTTTCATGTTGCTGCTGATCTGTTTCATGTTGCTGCTGATCTGTTTCATGTTGCTGCTGATCTGTTTCATGTTGCTGCTGATCTGTTTCATGTTGCTGCTGATCTGTTTCATGTTGCTGCTGATCTGTTTCATGTTGCTGCTGATCTGTTTCATGTTGCTGCTGATCTGTTTCATGTTGCTGCTGATCTGTTTCATGTTGCTGCTGATCTGTTTCATGTTGCTGCTGATCTGTTTCATGTTGCTGCTGATCTGTTTCATGTTGCTGCTGATCTGTTTCATGTTGCTGCTGATCTGTTTCATGTTGCTGCTGATCTGTTTCATGTTGCTGCTGATCTGTTTCATGTTGCTGCTGATCTGTTTCATGTTGCTGCTGATCTGTTTCATGTTGCTGCTGATCTGTTTCATGTTGCTGCTGATCTGTTTCATGTTGCTGCTGATCTGTTTCATGTTGCTGCTGATCTGTTTCATGTTGCTGCTGATCTGTTTCATGTTGCTGCTGATCTGTTTCATGTTGCTGCTGATCTGTTTCATGTTGCTGCTGATCTGTTTCATGTTGCTGCTGATCTGTTTCATGTTGCTGCTGATCTGTTTCATGTTGCTGCTGATCTGTTTCATGTTGCTGCTGATCTGTTTCATGTTGCTGCTGATCTGTTTCATGTTGCTGCTGATCTGTTTCATGTTGCTGCTGATCTGTTTCATGTTGCTGCTGATCTGTTTCATGTTGCTGCTGATCTGTTTCATGTTGCTGCTGATCTGTTTCATGTTGCTGCTGATCTGTTTCATGTTGCTGCTGATCTGTTTCATGTTGCTGCTGATCTGTTTCATGTTGCTGCTGATCTGTTTCATGTTGCTGCTGATCTGTTTCATGTTGCTGCTGATCTGTTTCATGTTGCTGCTGATCTGTTTCATGTTGCTGCTGATCTGTTTCATGTTGCTGCTGATCTGTTTCATGTTGCTGCTGATCTGTTTCATGTTGCTGCTGATCTGTTTCATGTTGCTGCTGATCTGTTTCATGTTGCTGCTGATCTGTTTCATGTTGCTGCTGATCTGTTTCATGTTGCTGCTGATCTGTTTCATGTTGCTGCTGATCTGTTTCATGTTGCTGCTGATCTGTTTCATGTTGCTGCTGATCTGTTTCATGTTGCTGCTGATCTGTTTCATGTTGCTGCTGATCTGTTTCATGTTGCTGCTGATCTGTTTCATGTTGCTGCTGATCTGTTTCATGTTGCTGCTGATCTGTTTCATGTTGCTGCTGATCTGTTTCATGTTGCTGCTGATCTGTTTCATGTTGCTGCTGATCTGTTTCATGTTGCTGCTGATCTGTTTCATGTTGCTGCTGATCTGTTTCATGTTGCTGCTGATCTGTTTCATGTTGCTGCTGATCTGTTTCATGTTGCTGCTGATCTGTTTCATGTTGCTGCTGATCTGTTTCATGTTGCTGCTGATCTGTTTCATGTTGCTGCTGATCTGTTTCATGTTGCTGCTGATCTGTTTCATGTTGCTGCTGATCTGTTTCATGTTGCTGCTGATCTGTTTCATGTTGCTGCTGATCTGTTTCATGTTGCTGCTGATCTGTTTCATGTTGCTGCTGATTTGTTTCATGTTGCTGTGTTCATGCGTGCTCATCTGCTCACAGACTCATGTTCGTGCTGCTGTTTGGCGTATTGTTTTTGTACTACTTAGCATATTTTAATTAATGTTTTTCTTAGTTCATATCTTAGATCTTATTACTGTTTTTCTTTTACATTTTATACTTTTGTTGGATGTAACTGGGATCCTGTGTACACAATTTGTTCCACCACATGTACCATGCCAAATAAAGGGACTCTGATATATGTTTTTTAAATTAATTTATTATTATTATTATTATTATTGTTGTTCTTTTTTACAGAGGCACAGCGTACATGCTGATGTACAGAAGAGATTGGAAAGAGAAGCAACATCAACCTGAACTTTCTGGCTGAGTGGGAGGACGACGCAGGAGAGAAATGCATCATAGGAAAGGGGGGAACTTTTGTGCTCTTCAGATATTTATTGCAAATTTTAATGTGTTTCTTGTAAAAAAAAAAAATTTAAACAGTTAATACTGTACTTTTTAGGACTTCATATTATGGAATATAAAGCTGTTCAGTAGTTTGTCCAACAAACCGGTAGGTGGTGTTCAAGCCTTGAAGCATGAAAGGTTTTCCTCATCAGCACACACGCACGCATGCACACACACATACACACAAGTTTGTTTTTCTATCTGTGTGGGGCCATTGCATTGACTTCCATTCATTTTTCATTCATTTCTATAGCCTAACCCCTGACCTTTACCCTAAACCTAACCATTACCAATGCATACCTTACCCTAAACTTAACACATCCTCAATTCACACCTTAGTCCTAAACCTAACCCACCAACGGGACTTCTTCTTATGGGGTCTGGGCCCCATAAGAAGAAGTTGTCTTCACTGCTGGATAATTTTAAAGCATTTTCATCTAACACTCACACAATGTAGTATATAAGTTGGAAAAATTAGCCTTACGAGGCAACAAATACAAAGACACACACACCTCACTGTGAACACACTTGTTGAACAGAACACTTCACTTGCTGTCATTTCTGCGTAATTTTTAAAGAGGGAGAAAAGTAATCTTTAAAAAATGGAAACAGTAACAAAATTGCCAACGTCATTCATGATTTTTTTCTGAATTTTCTCAATAATAATACAGTAATAAAACCTGATTTTCAAATGAAACGCCTCAAAGCTTTTGTGTAATTTGTCAGTCACAGAGACGAAACTCTCTCCGCAGCCTGTCAGCAGATCTGTTAAAAGTTCCCACTGGTTTTTCCAGGAGTCGGGGCACCGTGTGAAATGGTTTCTATGTGCTGCGGCGCGTCGGCAGAGCGGAACATGTCTGCACACAGTGCCAGAGGCAGCAGGCCTCATGCTCAGGCATCTCTGTGCTGAGGAGCACCTACTGGAGGTAAACCTCACACTCAGAGCGCTGAGGGACGCGATGACACTGCAAACAGTTGTGAAGCTTAAAGAGAACGATAAAACGCAGAGTAATTTGGATTTGCATGCCATCCTTTCATCTGTCGAATAAGTCCTCTGCTGGATGATGTCATGCAGATATTAACAAAGGATCAGTTGTGTAAATAAAAGGTCATTAGCTGGTGATGAGCAGTACTCCAGTCTGGAGCTAATGAAAAGTTGTATTCATAAAACAGCTTTTTACGGACAAGGTCTCCGGTTTAAACTTGGCATGTCATTTGTTTGTGCACAGTTTCCATGTTCTTATTATTAAAGTTAGATTTTTTTTACAGTATTAAAAAAAAAAGTAGTTGAACTCATCTTTGCATTTTCCTTCATTCTAGCTTTAAGATGCTCATTTCAAACTGTATGAAGCATAAAGATGATCCTGAACTAGACCTGGTTGTGCCGTTTAAAAGACTGAAATCCAGTATTTTTTCAGAACTGTTGATTATGTAGCTCCCTCAAAAAAAAAGTTTGGATAGATTGTTTTTCTAAACCCAATCTGAGGCCTGTCGCGATAAACAATAAATCAATTAATCACATGACAAATGAAAATTATGAACCTCGTTTTCATTTATCAGCTTTATCGTTTCTTCGTGTCTCTACTGAAGACACTGGAAGACAAAAGGCTAAACTCTGGTGCTCTTCACTGACCCCTCCCTTTCTCTTTTCTCTTTAAATCAATTTTAACCGTCCAAAATCATG
This sequence comes from Garcialebias charrua, assembly GCA_038048925.1. Classification (NCBI taxonomy): domain Eukaryota; kingdom Metazoa; phylum Chordata; class Actinopteri; order Cyprinodontiformes; family Rivulidae; genus Garcialebias; species Garcialebias charrua. The sequence goes on from JBBPBX010026110.1 coordinate 17,146, forward strand.
TTTTTGGATCGTTAAAAGCATCTGCTGAGAAGCTAAGCTACAAGCTAAGTTAACAGGCCGACTTCGGAGAAAAAACTTCCGTCTTGTCGAAGCTCCAAAATTCACGGTTGAAACCTGTGCCTTTGTGTAAAAAGTTTTTTTTTCTGCAAAAAGAAGCTGAGAACTTGTTTACTGTTATTTTTAATTTTTTATTAAAAACTTTGTGTGAAAAATGCTATGCTAAAGAGCTCAAACCACACCGAGCGTCCGCCATTTTGAGAACCAAAGACGGCCAGCCCATGTCACGTCAAGGGGCCTCCCTACCATTTTTCTCAAAGAGACACGCTGCTCACTCCCTCACTATCCATCCTTCAGTTCAAACAGTCTTATACTGCCATCTGGTGGTCGAAAAAGGGTACTACGCTCAAATTACGGTAACCAACATTTCATCGTAAATTACTAATTATTGTCAAATTCCAAACAATATTATTGTTTATCGCAATAATTTCTGAGACAATTAATTGCCCAGCCCAATTTAGTTATTATGACAGGGCTACACAATCTGCATATTTCTCTTAACAAATCTGAGTGTGAATTTGCACCAATACAGGGAGTCCTCGACTTACGGACGAGTTCCGGACCTACGGACCGTTCGTAGGTCGAAATGCCGTATGTCGGAACCGATCGCATGTGCGTTCGTAAGTCCGGATTTCGTCCGTAAGTCGGAACTCAGAGCACATGGCGTTCGTTCGTAAGTTCGAGTTGCCGTATGTAGAGGGCGCCGTAAGTCGAGGACTCCCTGTAAATCAAAATTGCCTGACATCCCCAACATCTCTTTCAAGTACGTTGTTGGTCTGTTTTCAGTCATTTTGGCCGTTTTTATGTGTCTAAACACAATATTGTGACCATCGGTCATCGATGTAACTTTTAAATATGAAATGTAAGGGCACGTCAACGATCAGTTAGAAAACGATTGTGCCAACTTTATTTTTTTGTGAAAAAGTTTTTTAATGGCTCTTTTATGACATTGTAATGAGTACCTTTAAGCCACATTAAACATTTACTTGCAGCAAATCAGATAAATAGTGAACTTTGTGTTTGAGACTAGCCCTCTGCTGCTTTGGAAGTGTGTCAGCTGCCTACACAATTCATATACAGTACTGTTTAATGGGTCAAAAATACAACGTAAGCTTACAGTTCTCAGAAATAGGTTTTTCTGTCAAAACGGTTAATATTTAAGCCCTCGCTTTAATGCTGTACCTGCTTGAGTTTGATTTTTTTTTTTAAACTATTTCATACAGTTGTGTAGGTTAAGACGTGTCTAATTCAATTATCACTTTTTGTTTATAACTTCAACTGTCAGTAAGTTAAGGGGAGGTCAATTATTATTATTATTATTGGTCAGAAATGAGGTTGAAGTGTAATATAGCAGAAAATTTGAAATCTAAAGCACACCTAAAATACATCAGGGCTGTAAATACATCTTCTTTTAAACCACAACTCTGATACTCTGCTTGAACAAGAGCCACATTTGGTAGATATGCCCGTTTGGACAGGTGCTGTATCTGTGTGGTGAAACATTAGAGCTAAATCTCCAAAATCTGAATAGAATCAACAGAATCGCCTCACGTCCAAAGAGTTCATCCTTCCCCTTATGGGTATTTTAATCAATTATGCATGTTCCTCTACCATGTGTGAAGTTAAATGAGCATCTGTCCAGCACCACCCTGACATCGACCACATCACAGATGCTAGCAGACACACTGGATGACACAGGCGGCACACCCCGAGGCTGAGGGTTTGAAACCCGGTTGAACGTCATCTTTTCAAACCAACACAGACGCCTTTTGTCTCTATTGTTGGCCCGAGCGAAGGCCCCTTCATGTGCTTCCTTACACACTACTGTATATAGCAGATCATGATCTCTACAATCATGCTCTTTATCTTGGTCAGGTGTTGGCCAGTCATCCAAGGATACTTTGTGTTGTGTTTATTGTTTCGGCGCATTGTTTCTCTAGCGGGGACACAGTAAAACCACAGCTGACACAGATATCTGCTCTGAGTGATGCATCTCTGTGTTTGGAGTATGGTAACATAATTTAAAGTGTGTTAAAGCTTTTTAAGTCCATGTTGATGTATGTTTACCAGTTACCAGGCGAACGCACCGCTCTGATGGATGGAATTTGGCTGTTTGAGAACATTTTCCTCTGTTGTGTGTGGAGAATTTCACAAGCTTAGATAAACTTGTGCGTCTGGCAACATTTATTTCCTCAAGCTTACGTATATTCCTGCCAATCCATGTCACTTGTCCAAAAAGTAGCTCCTCTATAATGGAACGCCGGAACAGAAAGGAAGCAGGGCAGTTAACCTGTGACCCGGTGAGCAAACTAACAGATACAAAGGCTGCAACGTCTGGTTTTATGTCTTTAGCCGCAGTAGCAGCACAGCTAAATGGCTGCTCTTGCCTAATATTTTTAGACATCTCAGCTTGTTGAGGTCAAATATTTGTCTTATAAAAGTATGCTGCAATATTTTAGGACCTTTCTCAGATTTCTTCTTGTAGCATCAAGTTGAACCTGTCTGATAAGTTTTATGACTTGAGTGGTTCAAGAGAAAGGTTATGAACAGTTGATATCTTACCTGTTGTAGATATCTCTTTGGAATGGGACAAGTTTGAAGAAACAGTTTAATTCTGACAGACTTAACCACATATCTGCAAATTTGTTGAATTGTTTAACTAAAATGTCATTTATGTGAGTCATGTGGATCTGAAGAGGTTATTTTTTTGGTGGGGTTGTGGTCTCAGAGGCGAGGTGCATGGCATCATTTCCCTTTGAGAAACAATGGCCCTCATGCACGAAAATGTTCGTATTCTTATCCTAAATGTCTCCTACTTTTGTTCGTACGGAGCGTAAGTCTTCTATCCACAGGAAACGTGTGTAAATGGGTTGCGTAAATATGATGAATCCCACCTGTTCTATCAACCTGCGCGTGCTCGCGTAGAGGTCATTTACATAATTCCCACCCCTCAAAACACCATATAAGGCCACGTTTCCTGCCTTCTGACAGCAGGAAGTGTCCATTCATTCAAAATCAAGAAGTAAGAGGAACTTCACGCGTTCGGAGATCTGCTCTCAGTGGCGCTGTGGCTACCCCCCCACCCCCCCGCAAGTGTCGGATGGTCAAATATCTTTAATTTTACTGTGTTACATTATAGTTTCACTTATTCAGAAGAGTGGCACCGCTACCCCCCACCCCCCCGCAAGTGTCGGATGTGTTTTTCAACAGAAGCATTTTAAATTGTCTCGAAACTACAGTTAACATCATATTAATATTGTAGTGCATATGTTGTGTGTCCCGTGGGTCGTACAGTATCAGAAATCAAGAATAAATGGTTTGATCTGAAAATGGCTTCAAACAAACGTCTCGCCGCAGCACGGACAGGAGGTGGTCAGGAGATGGTGGACAATAAATGCCACGCTGCGCAAGATGCCAACATGTTTTGCAGCACAAGCCCCACATCCTTTCTGTGCGATGTTGGAAACAAAAACCCCTGTTCCTGGACTCAGAGTGCACGTGTGTCGCAGAAAGTGGTCCAGACTGGTGGGTCTGCTGGTCTCACTGATCTAGACGCCTGCCCCCCCCCCGCGCTTCTCCAGCTCGGTTCTTCAGTGCGCGCGGCTCACGGCTCCATCGCCTGCACAACGCGGCGCACGGAGCTGAGGGCGAGGTGATGGAGGCGGAGGAGGGGGGAAGAGGGGGTGGGGGTGGCACACAAGCGCAGGTTCCACTCGGCTCGGAACGGATCGGTACTTTGGGCACTTCTTTTTTATGTGTGGCTGAGAGGGAGATGGACGCACGGCGGAGCGCGCGCTCAGCAGCTTCTCTCATGCGCGCTCCTCCTGGTCATCGCGCAGCCACATTCTGCAGGTTATATTTCGAATCAGATATAATAATCTATTGCTCCGATGGTGTTTGGCACAAGATCAGTCTTAATCCGTACTTGTTCTGCGGCGGTGTATGGGGATTTTATGTACCTGGGTGTTAATATGAGGAGCGGCTTTGATGACCAAGGGGAGCGCACGACTCACCTGCGCGACACACCAGACAAATTAAACTTAAAATTATAATTCTAATTCAAACAGAACCTATTGTCAAAAACAATTGTGGTGCGTGACTTTTTTAAACTCAAAATATTTTCTAAATAACGAAATATGAAGTTATTAGTGGAGAAATCCCGTCTGGATGACAGCAGACTGACGCTCCTAAAATATACGACAGGTCCGGACCACTCGTAAATTTTGTTCGTATCTGAGAAAAATCCTAGGATACGAAAACATTGTTGGATGCCACAAATGCTCCCAAATCACTCGCACGCACAGGATAAGAACAAATCTGTGCGTACGAACGGTTTGTGCATGAGGGCCAATGTTTCTACTAGGGGTGCAGGAAAAAAGTCGATTTTTGAAAGAATCTACAGTAGATTCTTAGTCCTGGCGATTCAGAATCGATTCTAAAAGCCCCAAAATTGATTTTTTTTTAAAATTTATTTTACATTTTACATTAAAACCCAAAAGATAAAGAAAATAAACCATATCTCATAGTATATGAAAGAATACATAAAATGAAAGGTGGCATAAAGAAGAAGAAATCTTTTTTTTATCTGCCCTTTTTTTTTTTTCCAAAAACAAAACAAGTTCAAACAATCAATTCAAACAATAATCGTCTATAAGTAACAGAGCAAAAAGCTAACCTTGTTGTTTTTAATAAACTTAAGAGGTTTTTAACTGCCAACAGCATTGGTGAAAAATTCCAGTCAGGTTTTAAATCAGGCCACAGCACAGAAACAGCCCTTTTAAGAGTTTTTAATGACCTTCTTTTAACTGTTGATGCAGGAGGATCTGCTGTTTTAGTGCTTTTAGACCTTTCTGCTGCCTTTGATACTGTGGACCACAACATCTTGTTGTCACGACTGGAACACGTGGTCGGTATCAAAGGCACAGTTTTATCCTGGTTTAGATCCTACCTGACTGACAGAAGTTTTTCTGTTCATTTAGGGAACTGTTCTTCATCTCCAGCTCCTTTGATCTGTGGAGTCCCTCAAGGGTCTATTTTAGGTCCACTGCTTTTTAATTTGTACATGTTGCCTTTGGGGTCCATTTTTAGAAAACACAACATTCCTTTTCACTGCTTTGCTGATGATACACAGTTATATCTTCCAATTGAGTCAGACAGGGTCACTCCACTGGATCCACTCCTGGACTGTCTGAATGACATTAAAATCTGGTTAAAACTTAATTTTCTAAATCTAAATGAAAATAAAACGGAAGCCATCAGCTTTGGCAAATGTAACACCCTAAATGTTCTTGGCCCCTTGGCTTCATACAGCCACTCCAATGTCAGGAATCTGGGAGTTATTTTTGATAGTGCTTTTAAGTTAGACAAACAGATAAATGCTGTAGTTAAATCCGGTTTCTTCCAGCTAAGACTCATTAGCCATGTTTCCATCAAGGTTTCTAGATGCGCATTATGAAGCATCGCATCAGAAAAGCTGAATGGAAACGGCAAAATTCGAGTTAACTTCCTCTAATTCGCTCAAAAGTTGATACGCTCGCTTGAGGTGGTTTTTGGGGGTTTCGAAACAGAGCTGATGCGCAAAACGACAGATGGAAACAGATTTGCCGACTCAGTTCTGCCGTAGCGAACATTCACGTCACGTGACTGATCAGCTGTTTCCGCTCCGGACAACATGTAACATCGCTAAAACTAGTTGGCATGACAGAATAAATACAACTTGCCCGATAGCAACACATACCTGAAATATTCTCTCCATTTTGACGAGATGTGTGGTCGGGTTCTGTTTTCAACCGCTACTTCCTGTTTACTGTAGACATGCGCAACGCTGACGTCTGACGTAATGACGCTGTGCGTGGCTTGGCAGATGCGCTTCAAGCAAGCCAGTAGATGGAAACACTTCTGATCCGCATTAATTTGTATTTACATTTTTGCGAGATTTCAAAAATTAGCTCAAAATTCGAAATGAAAATAGATGGAAACACGGTTACAGCCAAGGTGAAGTCTTGTCTCTCTTTCAGAGACCTTGAAAAGGTGATTCACGCTTTTATTACTTCTCGCTTGGACTATTGTAATTCACTGTATGTTGGTTTAGACAAATCATCTTTGCATCGTTTACAATCTGTCCAGAACGCAGCAGCTCGTCTTTTAACTTCAACTAAAAAATATGAACACATAACCCCTGTCCTGGCATCCCTTCACTGGCTCCCTGTCTGCTATCGAATTGATTTTAAGATTTTATTGCTTGTTTTTAAAATCTTAAAAGGTCTGGCCCCGTCATATTTATGTGATCTTATTAATATCTACACTCCTGTAAGAGCACTCCGGTCTACCAACCAGTTTCTCTTAGATGTCCCCAGATCCAGAATGAAATCCAGAGGTGATCGGGCTTTTGCGGTTGCTGCTCCAAAACTGTGGAACAGTTTACCTGAGAAAGTAAAGACCGCTCAGACTGTTGACACTTTTAAATCTTCACTTAAGACTCATCTCTTTTACTTGGCATTTGATCCTCGCAGAATGTGAGATCAAATTTTGAGCAGATTTTATTGTTGTTGCATTTACTGATAGCTTTATTATGTTTAGTGGCACTTGATGTGGGGCTCGTGTCCTCTGGTCCTGTCGGGTCTGGGCCTGAGGGGTGGGCGCCCCCGGTGCCCGGGCCTCGGTGACCGGCCCTGGGGCTACATCGGTGCAGCGGGCTCCGGAGGGGGCCTGTGTATTTGTCGCGGCTGACCCCGGGGGGTCATTGTGTGTGGTCGCTGGTGGGGTTCGTCCGGTTCTTCCCCTTGGTCGGATCTGGGGAGTGGACGAGTGGCTCGTCCTGTTCGGGTGGTCCTGGGGACTCTGGGCTCGGGGTCCTTCCTGGGGTCTTGGGCTTTGATCGCCCCTTCGTCTGTCTCGGGCTTTGGGGGGACGGGTCTCTGATGCTTCACAGTCGCTACTAAATGTTCTATTGGAGGAACCTTATTCACTTATGCCTCTTTTCCACCGCTCGGCTCGGCTCGGGTTGGATCGGCTCAGGTCGGCTCAGTTCGGGTCGGGTCACATCTATGTTCTGTTTCCACAGCTTTTTTGTACCCCTTCTGTGGGCGGGGTCCAGAATCCTACTCGTCTTACCACATGGTGGCAGTAGTGTTCCTCAAGCTATTTACTACAGTACTAGCCACCACTAGAAGAAGAACACAATAAAGACTTTGTATCACATATTATCAATTCTATCAAAAACCACAAAGCTGATATTTTTCAAAAAAATCTAGTGTGATCACAACATGTTCATATACGAAATGTATCCTGTTGGAGTTATTTGAAATAAAATTCAATGTTTTATAGACATAAATGTGTCAACCTACGTCCATTATTTTCTACTTTGTATCACATATTATCAATTCTATCAAAAACCACATAGCTGATATTTTTCAAAAAAATCTAGTGTGATCACAACATGTTCATATACGAAATGTATCCTGTTGGAGTTATTTGAAATAAAATTCAATGTTTTATAGACATAAATGTGTCAACCTACGTCCATTATTTTCTACTTTGTATCACATATTATCAATTCTATCAAAAACCACAAAGCTGATATTTTTCAAAAAAATCTAGTGTGATCACAACATGTTCATATACGAAATGTATCCTGTTGGAGTTATTTGAAATAAAATTCAATGTTTTATAGACATAAATGTGTCAACCTACGTCCATTATTTTCTACTTTGTATCACATATTATCAATTCTATCAAAAACCACATAGCTGATATTTTTCAAAAAAATCTAGTGTGATCACAACATGTTCATATACGAAATGTATCCTGTTGGAGTTATTTGAAATAAAATTCAATGTTTTATAGACATAAATGTGTCAACCTACGTCCATTATTTTCTACTTTGTTTCACATATTATCAATTCTATCAAAAACCACAAAGCTGATATTTTTCAAAAAAATCTAGTGTGATCACAACATGTTCATATACGAAATGTATCCTGTTGGAGTTATTTGAAATAAAATTCAATGTTTTATAGACATAAATGTGTCAACCTACGTCCATTATTTTCTACTTTGTTTCACATATTATCAATTCTATCAAAAACCACAAAGCTGATATTTTTCAAAAAAATCTAGTGTGATCACAACATGTTCATATACGAAATGTATCCTGTTGGAGTTATTTGAAATAAAATTCAATGTTTTATAGACATAAATGTGTCAACCTACGTCCATTATTTTCTACTTTGTTTCACATATTATCAATTCTATCAAAAACCACAAAGCTGATATTTTTCAAAAAAATCTAGTGTGATCACAACATGTTCATATACGAAATGTATCCTGTTGGAGTTATTTGAAATAAAATTCAATGTTTTATAGACATAAATGTGTCAACCTACGTCCATTATTTTCTACTTTGTTTCACATATTATCAATTCTATCAAAAACCACAAAGCTGATATTTTTCAAAAAAATCTAGTGTGATCACAACATGTTCATATACGAAATGTATCCTGTTGGAGTTATTTGAAATAAAATTCGAATTTTTATAATTTATTTTCGTTGTGCAAACACAGGTTTTGGAAAAAGTCAAAGCGAAACTACTTTAAATGCAGCACATTTGACCATACGTGACAATATTAAAGCGTGGTTAAGCTCAGGAGCCCTCGTACTATTAAAGTCAGCTATGAAATATATTTTATATCTGTTCATTGAGCTACATTTAAAGACATAAAGCCGCCCGCGCGCCGCGTGTTGCTCGTGGCGAACCTATTTTTTTAAAATCCTGCAGTTTTGAGCAGTACGTGATTTTATTAAGGACACGTTCAGCTGAAGACCCATCTTTGCTATAAATTTAAAAAATAATAATTGTTTTTACCGTGTTTATCATGTAAAAGTCCTGCAGTGATCGCGTCCCTCGCTTCCGTAAAAACAGCTCTCGTCTCCTCCTTCCTACTTCCGGAGCGGGTGAGCTCGCTTCAGTACCCCTCTGAAACCAGCCCGATAATCTCAGGAAATCTCGCGCGGCTCCGCTCGGAATAGCCGGTGGGAAAGGATGAAAGGGGGTCTCTGCGACGCACATATGACGTAACATCCGACCCGAGCCGACCGGTGGAAAAGGGGCATTATGCATGCTCACAACCACACACAAATGGATGCAGGGATGTATATGTAGATATATGCAGATATATACCTCTATAACAACATCAACTACTACCTCATACATATACTGTGTACATTAACTCATACGCTGCTTTGCCACTTTGCAAATGTCAATGCTAGAAACCTTTAGTTTATTTTAGTTATACTTTTTATACTCTTTTTTTATACTAGTATGCAAAAACTCAGGACAGTATTATGTTCATTAAATGTTTAATGTTTTAGTTTTAGAGTTGGTGTAAATTTTCATACTCTTATACCACTATGCAAAAAACTCAGGACAGTGTTAGTTTTACTATTTTATGCTTATGTCTATTATTATATGTTTCAGTGTTTCAATGTTTAGATGTTTACTGTTGCACCGAGGGACTGAGAGAAACGCAATTTCGGTCCTGTGTATGTCCTGTACAGTACATATTGCAGATCTGACAATAAAGTTGACTTTGACTTTGACTTTGATATGTAGATGGGTATATGAATGAATATAAATGTATGTGTATGTATACTGTATATATATTTGTAGGTATGGGTATGTGTATTTATAGAAATCTACTGTAAGGTCATGAATATTATCAGTCTTTATGCATGTATGTTTCGTTGCTGTGTTCTGTCATGTGCTTTGCAGGATTGTAGACGGAGGTTGGGTGTGGTTGCCTTGTGCTCTTTTTGTGGATAATTGTTGTTTTGTTGTCTTACTTTCTCTTTTCTTCTTTCTCTCAAAAAAAAATACATATTGGAGTGAGAGGATGGCTATAAGGTGTGAAGGGAGGCCATCTATAAATGGAAAAAAAAAAAAAAGACTAATCTCTTTTACTTGGCATTTGATCCTCGCAGAATGTGAGATCAAATTTTGAGCAGATTTTATTGTTGTTACATTTACTGATAGCTTTATTATGTTTAGTGGCACTAGATGCATTTTACTCTGTTTTTATATTTTTTTTACTGTAAAGCACTTTGGTCGACTTCGGTTGTTTTTATGTGCTATATAAATAAAATTGACATTGACATTGACATTAACCTGGTAATTTAAGTTACAGAATTTAATGCATTCCTGTATTATTTGTTCCTATTTTTGGTATAAATATCAAACGATGCAAAAAATTTGATACAATAAGGAACCTAAAATTATTGTTTTAAATAAATGTTCTATTTGTTTACATTGTTGTTTAATGTTTTCAGTTTAAAATTATTGTTTTAAATAAATGTTCCATTTGTTTACATTGTTGTTTATTCTTTTCAGCTTGTCAGTTACAAAACTGAAACTAAATTTATGACCATTTTAATAGAAAAATCGTTTCTGAATCAAAAATCGTTTCTGAATCGAAAAATTGATTTTGAATCGAATCGTGACACCAAAAAATCGGAATTGAATCGATTCTCCAGACACTGAGAGATTGGCACCCCTAGTTTCTACATCACTTGACTGAGCAGGTGTTCAACGGGTTTTTGTCGATGGGGCGGGGGGAGAAGGGGGAGACGCCTCCGTGTTGCACAGTGACTTACCACTATGTTAGTGATGGCAGGTGTCTACCCTGGGGTGGGGTGTAGGATGTGTGAGAGAAGCGGAGTGCTACGTCTGTAGCATCTTAGCTAGCGCATCTGTATTGCATGTGGCTAAGCTTATATTTTTGTCGGATGTAACTGGGACCCTGTGTACATATTTGTTCCACCTCATGTACCACATGGGGTGGGGGGCAGGCGCCAGGTTTGTCACCGTTTTCATCCCTTCTGAGTTTGCAGGTGTGTAACCAGTTCACAGCTCATCAGAGTGGGTCATGACCAAAGTGTATTACTGCAATCTTAAAACAACTTTAATTTCTAAAACTGTATCTGCAGCACGGGGCAGTTGGTAGAACTGCCACCTCAGCAAGAAGGTTGCCGGATCGAATCCCAACCTGGGACCTTGCTGGGTGGAGTTTGCATGTGCATGCTGGGTTTTCTCAGTTTCCTCCCACAGACTAAAAACATGCATGTTATGCTGATTGGTAACTCTAAATTGTGAGTGAGAGCGTGAATGGTTGTTTGCCTTGTTTGTCTCCATGTGTCCCTATAATGGACTGGAGACTTGTTCAGGGTGTTCCCCGCCTCTCACAGTGTAACTGCTGGATATGGGCACCTGTGATCCCCATGATACGAAAAGGAAGAATCGGGTTAAGATTATGGACGAGTAAAACTGTACAGTAATGCCTTATTTGTAAAGATAGTTACCATACTTTCTGCAAACACGTCGCCCCGCCTTATAAGTTGCATCAGTCCAAATATGTCTAATAAAGTGAGAAAATACATAAATATGTCTGTATAAGTTCCATCTATTATGCGTCACCATGGGCAAGTGCAACCCGGAAATGTGGGCCGGTGTTGTGCCATAAATCGATTGGCTGCCAAATGGCCGCTGCAGTAACGTGCACGGATGGACTAAGAATAACACTTAAAGACAAAATGGCTTGAAATTATAATAAATGTGTGTCTCAGTTGAACTTTTCCTTAGTAAATGCACTTTATTGGTCAAATCAGCTGCATTTCACCTGGGCGGTGCGGCGAAATGCAGCTGATTTGACATTTGCTCCAGGAGTTCCGGAGCGAGATAAAGGTGGCTCGGTATGGCAAGCCAAGTATCTTATAAATAGCCACTTTTACCTAGAGAGAGACTTGGCTTGCCATATAGGTTGAGGGCCCTCTAGTGGCTGTAAATGGTAGTGTTCAATATTTTCCATGTCAGAATGAATTGTCAGATCTCAGCCGATAATTGTGTTATAAATATGGGAAAAACAAAAATAAGTCACTACTCTGTATAAGTCACAAGGCATGCAAATTATGCAAAAACAAATGTGACTTATACAGTGAAAAATATGGTCGGCCTTTATATGGTGTTCAGTTGAACTAAGTTTATTTTTGTAGTATTAATTGACAAAAAGTTATATCAGGGCAATTTGAAAAAAATTAAAATTGTCCAATTTAAATTCAATGTAGATTCAGATGGTGTTTTTTTAGCTCATTAAAATATTTGCTGCGATTCAGCTGATTTTATTTATTACTACAGTTCAGACTGTCAAATTCAGTAAAATATTAGTCATCTCGTTTAATTAGCTGATGGATTACCTAGAATTTTCATTTTGTCATTGCCCGAATCCAAACACAACCCCCGTCCCCTTCTCATTTGCTCTGTTTGATCAATAATTTCAAAAGCTGTCATCGTTTAATGGTGCACAAACAACAAAGCTGAAACAGAAAACCTGTCCTGAGTTAGACAACATTTGTAACAGAAGGTGTTACCAGAGAAGGCTTTGCTTATTTCAGCAAGACCATGCCAAAACACTTCTTAGACATCATGAAGCTAAACCAGCTGAAAATATCAGCAGCTTAATAAAAAGTACCACAAATTTGACTCTGAACTGTTAAATATGTTATTACACATCTGACAACTCGTTTCAAGTAAAAGCAGGAAAACGTTTCACTTTCAGAATGACACCAAGAAGTCTCCTCCGTTACCAAACGTTTGCTGTTAAAGATGTTACGCAACAATGATCCGTACCTTTGGCCCCCATGCTTCTAAAGAGCTGCCGCTAAATAATAGGAACATAAAGGGTCGAGATTATTCATAAGGTGTTAGTGACATTTTCCACAGGCATCCATCACTGACAGACAGGATGACGTAAAACAATCACCAAGATAAATTGGGAGCACCTCACCAACTAACCTTTGCTTATAACTACTTACAGCCGGTTATTGCACCTGTGTTTTTATTGGGATAAACATCAGCTTTGACCAGTTTTTACCAAATCTATATGACTACAGGTAGTCCCCGACTTACGAGCGCTCTTACTTACGAGGTTCTGGACTTACGAGCTCACTAACGAACAGTAAATTTGTAAAGAACATACAAAAAATACAGCACTTTTAGGTGTTTTTAGATGAAAGTGTGTTAGCTAACCATTTGGAAACAAGTTTCTGAGCATGTTTATGAACTAGTATGAACGTTTGTGATGAAAAACGAGTGCTAGCATAAATTTTCCGACTTACGACCAAAAATCCGGACTTACGAGAACACGTGTTTCGTGTTCCGACGTACGAGATTTTCGTCTTACGAGATAGTCGTAGGAACGGAACTCGCTCGTAAGTCGGGGACTACCTGTATATGGCTCTGCAGCTGTGTTTAAAAATTTAAAGCATTTAAATGTGAGTGTCTTATGTTTGAGACCCCATTAACAAGCCTGATGTCTGATCATATAACTTCTCTGACAGCAAATCTCTGGTTGTTTTAGCGATAGCAAGCCAGTTTGTTCAGCTTTTCTTTGATTGCATGATAAGAAAAATGGGAAATGATTCCTGTTTTGCTCATCAGGCCTATGACCACGGTAAAGTCTGCGTTTGTTGTAGCCAGCAAACAAGAACAGAAGGAAACATATCTGCTTTGTGACGATTTATCCTCACATAAAAATGAGTAAATCTGATAAAACAAATACAAGACTGAAAACGTATCCTGCCAGATAAACTAAAATGTTCATAATTTAGACCCAACGAGCTGGTCTAAATGCACTGATTTGATGTCAAGGGAGAAGTTTCGTCTTTCCTCGTGAGTTCATAAAACGTCCTCTCCAAAGGAAGAAAGGGGCTCTGGTCAACACGGCATATATTTTTCATCCCATGTTCATTCGTCCTCCCAGAGAATTTTTGGCACTCTTAGGGCAATAAACAAAACATCTGCGTTTTCTAGGAACCAGTTGGAGTGGTTCAGCTCTGGTTTGGAGCAGAACTGAGGCTAGTTTCGCTTTCATCCGGCTCAAAATGGCAAGTTGCACTGCTGTTTAGCGGCTGATGTTATATGTTCAGCCTCGGTGATTTCTCTGGTGATTTTTATTATTTTTAAGTGGACTTGCAGCAGTGAGGAGCTGGATGAGAGCTGCACATGTTGGTCCTCATGTCACGTCACAGCAGGTGACTGCAAGCCCTTTAAATGGATGTGGACATTACGTATATAATAATAATAATAATAATAATACATTTTATAGGCGCCTTTCTTGGCACTCAAGGTCACCTTACATTGTCAATCATAAAAACAAATGATATACACACAGTAAAAACAAGTAAAATAGAATTAAAATATGGAGGACGGAATGTGACAAAATGGAATAAATAAATACATAATACATAACAATTAAAATATATCATTTAATTATTAAATACATCAATAAACCATTAAATGTACAGTGGAATTATTAAATACACCATTAAATAATTAAATGTACCTTTTTCAATTATTTATTTCATGATTTTTATTTTTTATTTTGTCACCTTCCGCCCTCCAGTGACACCATGAAATTATATTAACTGTCAGCCTCACTCATCAAACTCAGTGGGTGGGACTAACTCTAACCCGGACACCTGATTGGTTGCTCCTCACAGCCAGCGAAGACAAATCGACCACGGATAATCGATAGGCCAGAAAATATATTTCGAAAAAACTTTAGGAAGCGGTAATTGTGTTTACGTGTATTTGGATGAAACCTTTTTTCGTCAGACCGAACCAATGGATTTCACATGCTCAGCGTTAGTCCCGCCCACTGAGCTTGATGAGTGAGACTGACAATTAACATAATTTCATGGGGACACACGAGGGTGGAATGTGACTAAATTAAATAATTGAATAAATCATGAAATGAATAATTGTGTATTTAATAATTTAATTGTATATTTAATGGTGTATTTAATAATTAATTATACATTTTATTATTGTGTATTTATTGATTTTATTTTGTCACCTTTGATCCTCCATAGCTGTAGGGATCACTTCCTGTTTTTAAATCTACGGTGCCCCCAACGTGTTGTTCATTTACACCTAGGGCCACCGTACAAATCTTCTCAAAGCATTTTGTCTCCTTGGCTTTTCGTTCAGCTTGAGATGTTGGCATTTAATGTTTTCTATTATTTTATGGATCTAGTGGATGTTGTTTTTATGATTTTAACGATTCATTATTTTTACTGTTTCAATTGATTTGTTTATCATTTGCTTTTATGTGTTATCAGTGTACAACACTTTGGTCGACGGTTTAGATTTTTTAAAAGTGCTTTATAAATAAAGAAGTATTGTACAGGTAGTCCCCGACTTACGAGCGAGTTCCGTTCATGCGAGGTGCTCGTAACACGAAATCTCGTATGTCGGAACACGAAACACGTGTCGCTCGTAAGTCCGGATTTTCGGTCGTAAGTCGGAAAATTTATGCTAGCGCTACTACGAACACTCGTTTTTCAACACAAACGTACATACTAGTTCATAAACATGCTCAGAAACTTGTTTACAAACTGTTAGCTAACACACTTTCATCTAAAAACACATACCAGTGCTGTATTTTCTGTATGTTCTGTACAACTTTACTGTTCGTTAGTCAGCTCGTAAGTCCGGAACCTCGTATGTCGATGCGCTCGTAAGTCGGGGACTACCTGTATTTATGCCCCACCCTATAAGTGTATTTACCCCTCATCTAGCACCTTATCATGTCTTCTTATCATCGGGCTCAGGGTTTTGGAAGGATCAGTCTCGGAGGTGGAGCTGCTCAGGTTCCACTGGCGACACATAAAATCGGCCTGAAATCGAGCTCCGTTTTGTCACTGCATGCGTTTCTGTGACGGAATACAACTAAACGTACGTTAGAAGAAGAAGTGTTGTGACTGGTTATGGAAAATATTAACCCAGTAGTCATATCTTAATAAATCCTTTTCCACTCCCTTCAAATTAAAACCCTGCTTTGTCTGTCTCAGCACACAGGAATGAATGGAATTGCACCTCAAGGCTAGTCAATGCCTCACCAGCTTTCAGCTAGTGATAACCTCAAAGAGCGGCCCGCTAACCGCTGCACATTTCAGCTTGTGCGTGCACGCTAATCAGTTGCTACATCAGCGCTCCTGTTAATAATTTGTACAGTAGTGGACGGTGAGAAGTCAAACTGAAACTGACCGCGATGCAAATTATTTATTTATTTATTTTAAGTTTGGTTTTGTTTCGCTTCTCAGTGCTTGCATGACCTCGGCCCTGCTGGACACCTTGAGAAGTGAGCTATCCTTTGTGCAACCTCTTTGACCTGCCCTCTCCTATTTCCGCACAAAGACTCTGTAATGCCAGGTAGCTGGTGCTGGCATTCCTGTTGCATTCCACCATGGGGAAGTTGCTGGGATCGGGATGAAAAATGCCTGAAACAAAGGCTTACTCTCATTCACAGGGTTTAAGGTTCTGTGGGAAAGTCCAGACTGGACACAGGCTGGATGGAAAAGGAATGCACAGCGAGGCATAGCTCACACAGTCTCCATGACACAGACCTAAAGGTACATTGACAAGGTAGAGGTCTTCTTACACGGAGCAGTCATGAAAAGATTCGGGATAACTGCGGCAGCCTTCCTTTCTCATGTTCGCACGTTACAGTTGAGCCGTCCATTATGAGTGGAGCTTCCACTCAGTGTGTGGGAGGAAATTTGATCCAAGCCTGTACTTTTGATGCGTCTGGCCTTTGAATCTTCACACTACGAATAAGAAAATTACACATAAGAATACAGGTTGACTACTGGACCAGAAGCATACATGCAACATTTTGCAGGGAGATATGCTCATTTTGTTTCTGCTTGAAACAGAGAAGTAGACTTAAGCTCATCACTGCCTTTAAGAACAAAGCTGCTTTCATTCAACCTTTATTTAGTCAGGTAAATCTCATTGAGCCTCGTGGACTCATTTACAAGAGCGACCTGCTCAAACTAAAGAATGATGAACAGCAATGGTAGAATTTCCTTAAACAATAAACAATAGAAAAACATAAGAGAGAAATACAGAGTTCAATTTTTTTTTTTTTATCAAAGTATCAAAAACTAGCAAAACATTATAAGGTAGATGTATAAAATCAAAAACAGGAACATATCTGCATTGGCCTTTGCCAGGATTCCAACAGATTCTGAAAACCATTTACTGTAGAGAGGTCATGGCTGAGAGCTTCAGATCTTTAGAGAGAGCGTTGATGGGGGAGATGTCACATTACCTATTTATTTTGACCTCAGAGCAAAAAATGGGAGGAAAATAATAATAAAACTTGAAACTGTTTTTTTCTTCTTTGGAAATGTTTGCAGTTTATATTTGATGCTCGTCATCAGCCATCATCTTGCGCACTGAACTGGATAGTTCAGATATTTTCAAGTTGGATTAAAAACACTTAAAAGTAGATATTAACTTTAAAGAAAGACTAAATTAACTACCAAAAGTTTAAAGGTTTATGTATACAGGTACTGGCCCTAAAATTAGAATATCAAGAAAAAGTTTATTTATTTCAGTAATAGAGATAACTGCACCCTGGAGAGGATGGTGAAACAAAACCCATTCCAAAATGTGGGGGAGATTCACAAAGAGTGGACTGCAGCTGGAGTCATTGCTTCAAGAACCACCATGCACAGGCGTATGCAAGACATGACATGACATTTCAGCTGTCACATTCCTTGTGTCCAGCCACTTTTGAACAAGAGACAGCATCAGAAGTGTCTCACCAGGGTTAAAGACAAAAATATTGGATTGCTACTGAGTGGTCCAAAGTTAATTTCTCTGATGAAAGTACATTTTGCATTTCCTTTTGGAGATCAAGGTTCCAGAGTCTGGAAGAAGAGAGGAGAGAAACAGAATCCATGTTGCTTGAGGTCCAGTGTCAAGTTTCCATGGTCAGTGATGGTTTGGGGTGCCATGTCATCTGCTGGTGTTGGTCCACTGTGTTTCCTGAGGTCCAAGGTCAACACAACTGTCTACCAGGAAGTTTTAGATACTTCCTGCTGCTGACCAACTTTATGGAGATGCAGATTTCATTTTCCAGCAGGACTTGGCACCTGCACACAGTGCTAAAGCTACCAGTACCTGGTTTAAGGACCATGGTATCCCTGTTCTGAACTGACCAGAAAACTCACCTGACCATAACCCCATAGAAAATCTATGGAGTATTGTGAAGAAGAAGATGTGATAGACCAGACCCAACAATTCAGAAGAGCTGAAGGCCACTATCAGAGCAACCTGGCCTCTCAAAACACCTGAGCAGTGACACAGACTGATCAACTCCATGCCACGCTGCATTGCTGTAGTAATCCAGGCAAAAGGAGCCACAACTAAGTACTGACTGCTGTACATGCTCATACTTTTTATGTTCATACTTTTTATCTTCATACATTTCAGTTGGTCAACATTTCTAAAAATCTTTTTTTTTTTAGTGTTCATATTCTAATTTGATTAGATACTGAATTTGGGGTTTTCATTAGTTGTCAGTTGTAATCATCAACATTAAAATAAATAAACATTTGAAACATTTCAGTCTGTATGTAATGAATGAATATAATATAAAAGTTTCACTTTTTGAATGGAATTACTGAATAAATCAACTTTTTCACGATATTCTAATTTTATGACCAGCGTATGTATGTACAATTCTATGCAACATTAGTTTTCATACATCCTGTAGCGTGGGTGGAACATGGCGTACACAACCTTTTTGCGCATACGAGGCCCCTGGGCCCTTGACGTCTTCTACTTCTACAGCTCATTTGAACATTTGCTCGGTTGCCTAAACCTAAGCAAACTTACTTGATAGCTTCTTGCAGATCTATGACAATCAAGCTTGCTTTAAAAGACACCTTTCCGTAATGTATATGCTATAGATGTGCAAAGTTACGTTAAAGGTTTGTGGTACGCTGGGGCTCAAACTAAGTTCAAGCAAACTAATGGACAAAAATATGCTGTTACACAGGAGTGCCTTCCATTTGCATAAAGAACACAGACTGCGTTTGCAGTTTAACTGCTTCACACATGACTTTCAGTTTAGCTCTGTCTGTAATAAATACCTGTCACAACTCATGAATGACTGCTGACAGTTCTCAGAGGTTTCCCCAACTGATTTTTGTTGGGCTGGATTCATTCACAAACGAAACAATCGGAGCAGCTACTTGTTTGTTCAGTGCGCTGCAGCCTTCCATCAGCAACGGCCATATATTATCCTGAGTCTATATGTAGAGTGTGGTTGTGGGGCGTCGGAGATGGAGTATGTGGGGAAATGAGAGGAGATCTGTTGCAGCCCACATGAGCCCCCCACTTTTTTTCTTTTTCTTTTTTGCATTCTCTGATGTGGCTCCAAGTCTTCCCAGGAAATGCAAGGCCTTCTGGGATACCACTTAAGTAGTCTCCGTAGTTTTGCAAGCATGTGTGAATAAGTTCATGTGGCTGCATCTTCATGCGTTCTAGGATTCTGTCTGCTCCGGTTATTGTAAAGGTCTTACATTCGGTGTGGCTGATTGAAGTGGCTTTTCAGGTAATAAGGAAGCAATTGAAAGAACAAAGTGTAACGTTCAGCTCGCCTTTCTGATGGGTGGGGCTCTCTAATAAGAAGCTTTCACTTCAAATCAGAGAGCTGCAGAGCATTTAAAAACACTTGTGCATTCCACAAGTTTTCTCATGAGCTCTTATCTTTGATATTTACACAAGGCCCTGCCTCATGACATCAGCTGTGAACTGTTATCTTTGTATCTCCAGTGTCATGCACTCCCATACAAGTATCCACTTTTTGATAGTTTAGAGGAAATGATACGGGTTTTTAAGTTTATTGTGTGAATGCTGATTCAGCATTTATGTTTACTTGTTTTTATTACTTTGTGCAAATCTTGAAATCTTAAAACTTTGCACAGTTTCAGTTTTCATTTTTCAAAAGTACTTTGTAACTTGTTCTGGATAGCTATGGGCAATATGAATTTTGGCTTTTGTAACTTTTAGATGTTTCAAAATATTTGACTTCTTATACAGATATTTCAATATAGAAATACATTGAGTTGTCTTCAGGTCCTTTGAAAACACACTTAGATATCTGCTTCTTCATACTAATTTCTTCATCTGATGCTACTTTTAAGCTCTAATTTCTTCATCTGATGCTACTTTTAGCTAGTGTTTTATTGCTTTTACTAGCAGAATGCTACTTTTAGCTAGTGTTGTACTGCTTTTACTAGCATAATGCTACTTTTAGCTAGTGTTGTACTGCTTTTACTAGCATAATGCTACTTTTAGCTAGTGTTGTACTGCTTGTACTAGCATAATGCTACTTTTAGCTAGTGTTGTACTGCTTTTACTAGCATAATGCTAATTTTAGCTAGTGTTTTACTGCTTTTACTAGCATAATGCTACCTTTAGCTAGTGTTTTACTGCTTTTACTAGCATAATGCTACTTTTAGCTAGTGTTTTACTGCTTTTACTAGCATAATGCTACTTTTAGCTTTTAGTTACTGTTATGCTACTTTTAGCTTTTAGCTGGTCATTTGATACTTTTATCTTTTGGTTATCCTTTTTTTCTACTTATAGTAGTACCTAAATAAGTTTTTACTTATAGCCTTTTGCTACTTTTAACTAGTGTTTTGCTGCTTTTACTAGCATGATGCTCCTTTTAGCTACTGCTTTTACTTGGCCTTTTGCCACTTTTAGCTCGTGTCTTACTGTTTTAACTAGCATATTGCTACTTTTAGCTTTTTAGTAAGTGTGTTAACACTTTTGACTTTATCTTTTTTTGGGACCCTGTGTACACAACTTTGTTCCACCACATGTACCACATGTGGTGCGTATGACAAATAAATAAACATTGACTTTGACTTTATTTTTTTATTTTTTTATTATTATCATTATTTATTAATATTTTGATTATTATTATTATTTTTGCAGCTATTCATTTAGTTCAGCTTGTGTCCTGCTTGTTTTAGCTTGAACAAATCAGCTTCAGCTTCTTTACGAAACTTCAGAGAAAGTCATTCAGCACTTTATGTTCACACCACACTTTCACATAAGGTACAACTTCTCTAGTTGACTTTTTGTTCCTTTTGTTAAGTGAACATGGCTGCCGAGGGGCCCGGTCCGTCTCTCATCTGCAGCCTGTTACGGCGTAGCGGGAGGATGATATCATACTGGTCTCGGAGCGGCGGCTGGTAATTGGCTCGTTCTCCTCCTCGCAGCAGCACGGGCCAAACAGAAC